>CAUYQG010143488.1:0-12337 GCA_963574415.1 Tarsius wallacei | reverse complement strand
ACAGGCGCGCGCTACCACGCCCAGCTAATTTTTTGATTTATTGTAGAGATGAGGTCTCACCAAGTTGCCCAGGTGGGTCTCGAAACCACGGGCTCAGGCAATCCACTCACCTCAGCCTCTCAAGGCGCGGGATTAAAGGCTGAGCCACCGAGCCCAGCTAGGTCTTTTCATGAAATACCTCATTTACCCAATAAGAAGTATATTCTTAAATTTTTTGCATCTTACCTATGGGGGAACTGAGGCACAAAATGGTTAAGTAACTTGACCAAGGTTATGGAATAAGGAACAGAATCAGGATTTGAACCCAGATAATCTGACACCAGTACCCATACTCTTAACCAGTCTATCATTCTGCTAGTGAACACTTATTTAACCCCAAACTATAACCAACTATAGTGTAACAAAGAGAGAAAGAAAAGTGGGAAGCAGGCCTTAGCTGGGTCCACAAATACCAAGTCCTCATCCTTCAACACAGGAAGCCAGCTGATAGTATCTAAAATTAGTAGACCAATATATAGCCTATATGCATACTATCTATAAACATGGAGATAATGACCAGATCATTTATGGTGTCATAGGCCATTCAGGACTTGGCTTTTACTGAGTGATATGAGAAGCCATTGGAAAGTTTTAATCAGAGAAGTGACATGGTCTGACATATTTTAAAAGGAATGCCCACTGCTGTGTGAAGAAGGGCCTAAAAATACAGGGCCGGGGTAAAAACATATGCTACTTGGATGAAATAAAAATTAATTTCTTAAAGATATGAGAACAAAAAGCAAAGATGAGAGACATAGTAAGGCAGAAAAGAGTATGGGAGTGTCTCTCATGAAATGTTATACCTGATGGCTCATGGGTCATTTGGGGACAACAGTCCCAGGGATAGGAGGAAGTCGGCTTGACTGCAGGACACAGCCTGGAACAGAGTCTCGGAGAGAGCCTAGGAACTAACCCAAGAAGCAGCCTGGGCCATGAGCTAGCACCTCTTAGTTACTAGATGACCTCAGGCAAGTCCCTAGGTGTCTCTGAGCCCATCTTCCCTCTGTCAAATAGACATACTCTAAAGTCTTCTGATAGGATTTAAACGAATCATGAGAGTGAAGCTTCTAAAGGTACCTGGTATTCTTTAGGCCTTAGAAGCGACCTTTATTCCCATCTCCTTTCCTGTCCCACACTCTGACAGGCTCACAGGGGACAGGCACGGCTAAAATCCAGGTCTCTGATTTCCATAATATCATGCAGCCTCTTCACATACTCCATATACAAATTCCAACCTTAAGCACTGAGCCAATGAGTCATTAAAGATCCAGAAAAGGAAGAAGGGAGACAGCTGGCCCTCTGACAGAAATAGCCGTGGGGTGGGACCCACAGGCCATCGGAGACCAGCAGAACTGTCCACAGCTAAGTTTTCCGATTCCCTCTTCAACTAGAAACATCTTTTGGGAATCACAAAAGCAGTCCAAGGTCACAGGTGCAGTGTTTGTGATCTGACAACTCAGGCTTTGAGATAAAACCCATCTGGAATGCTGGTCTTGTCACATTCCTAAAACTTTGTAGATGATTGGCCAAGACGTGTGTCTGTCTTAGGAGAATCAATGAAGGAAAGGGCCTTGGTGACCCTATGGCAGCTCTGTTAGAATTTGGAGTAGGACAGGATATCAGGACTATCAGGCTGGATAGTCCTGTGTCCTGTGGACATTTAACGTCTTTACCTCCTCCCACTCTCATGGAAGAAGGGTGCAGGGCACTTCCCCTGATGGCAAGCCACTGGTGACACCAGACGGCACCATCTAGTCAGGGTCCTATTAGTCTTCATCTGCTGACCAGCCTCAGAATAGCAAATTCACAGAGAAAAAAGGTACGAAGGTGACTGTTCACAAAGTGAAATAGGCTGTGGTGACAAGTCCCACATCTCTGCTGTGTTCAGCTAAATGCTGGCCTTGGGGTCATCTTGCCTGAGGCAGGGGACTGCATTAGGACACGAGGGGTGTATGTTGTGGCAGATGGGCTCATTCCTGGATCACTCGGTCCCAGGGAAGCTGGGTCATTTTAGTGCCAGAAAAAAGTGAGGTGAATGTTCCACACTGTACCCAATTTCTGACTGTTCTAGAAAATGTGCACCTCACCCTTAGCCGGGTCCTTAAACGGACTAGAGGAGAAGAGGGTTATGCAGAGGACTATTTGGGAAAGAGAAAACTGGAAGGGGGATTTGGGGAAAAAAATGTTCTATATTTATAGGACTACCCAAAATGAGGAATGCGGGCTTACATCGGGTTCCCAAGGAGCAAAGCCTATGAGGACTGGATGTGAGTAATGTCCTAGCAGGGGCATAAGTGAGGCCGGCAGTGCAGGGGAAGGACTTAGGCAAGGAGGTAGCCTCAGCAGGAGACAGCCCTTATCCTGATCCCCAGGGGGTTCTAGAGGAGTAAAGGCACCAGAGAGTTGGTTCCACCTTGAGACAAGAGGAGGCACATTCTGCGTCCTCACAAAGTGGTCAGTCAATGGCCGCAGGCTTCCCTGGGGGTGACCTGACTCTTCCACCACAAAGCAACTTCTGTGTGGCCACCACAGCCACTTCTCAAGTAAAAGGGGACAGCTGTGAGCCCTGAACAGCCTGCCCCACAGGCCAGGAAGTCAACTGGGAGCCAGTAAAGGGGAGCTGGATGGGACACTAATGTGCCCACCATGGATCACGGGGCTGGAGGACACAGGTCACAGCTAGACCACCTTAGAGAGAAGGCTACAGATAAAGGGCAGGGGCACTGTCCTGCTGAGTGAGGAAGGGAACACTTGTGGGGCCACAAGGAAATGATCAACTCACTGCATCTTCAGGAGGATGCACAGCTAGCTACTAATGCAGCCTGCACAGATGACCGTTCTGTGTTGGGAGAGGCATTCTTCATTAGAGAGGAATACTTTGAATTGCCTTGGGTGTGGTGAGAGCAATATCATTTTACTGAGTGGCAGAGTGCTGAATGAGAAATTTGGGATGCTACCAAAACTCCCTAGCAGAATGTTAAACGCGGGAGAGGAGGAAAATCTATCTGCTTTGGAAACACCTCTCCCCAGATGTGAGAAGCACAACTCAAGCCTTCAGCGATAATGCGCTTCTTGAAGCACGTACTAGACGTTTTTTCCTGACAACATCCTGCCTGAATTTCACTGTGGCAAGATAGAAACACCTTGTGATAATGCCATCTATGGTGTTTTACAATAACTCCTCTTATTAAAAACTCATTGCTTTGTAGGGTTTAAACCATAACATGCAGAAATAGAAATGTATCTTTTCAAATACTTCATCAGCTGCCATGTGTCCTGCTTCTACCAAGAGTACAAACCCCTTTGTGGGACAGCCAAACTCTCTCCAACTAGGACCCGCTTCCCTGCCTGTCCAGTGACTCAGGATTCCTGACAACCTTGGGCAAAACCTTTCCATTTACCCTCTTGAAGTCACATCCTTGGATTCTTGACCCAAGTGCCACTCCCCTCCCTGCCGCTTTCTTAAGGGATTCCCAGTTTCTATTCAGGCCCCCACACCTTCCCACGTACTTCAAAGGAGGCTGGCTCTCCCCAGTCCCAGGATGGGCCTGACTGGTCATAGGATAGACTCATCCCTCTTGCCACTAAGACTTTTGTGGACCCCTGAATCAACCATGTCACAGAGTTTGGTGCAGGAGTGGCCAGGCAGACACATGCAGGTTTATCAGGGAGACACTTCTAGCTCTTTGGAAATAGCCACCACAAGAG
Source organism: Tarsius wallacei (assembly GCA_963574415.1). Lineage (NCBI taxonomy): Eukaryota > Metazoa > Chordata > Mammalia > Primates > Tarsiidae > Tarsius > Tarsius wallacei. The sequence continues at coordinate 8,590 of CAUYQG010143488.1, read as the reverse complement.
ACAATGTGTAGGCTCATGAGAGGCAGCCCAGGAAGGCCAGCCAGCCTCTACAAGACAAGTCACCCTGAGGATGAGGCAACCTGTAGAGGACGGCCCAGCAGAGCTTGCCACAGAGGTGCTGTGGAGAAAAGAGGCCCGAGCCACCAGAGAAGCTGGCAGGGAGTCTTGTCCTGCCTCCTGGCTTTCTGTGCTCTAGCCAGTGTATTATTTCCTCTTGTCAATGCCAGTCCTGCCAGTCCTGTCCTAGCAGCCAAAGCATCCTGACTGATAGGTACATCCTTTGAGAACTCAAAATGCCACTTCCTCCAGGAAGCCACTTGTGATCCCTTCAGCTAGTTGTAAATCTCTCTCATTTACAAGCTGTCAGAGCACTCCATCCATGCCCTTCATATATCAGATCACTTCCAGTCTTCTGTTAGTATTATTGGTCTACATACAGGTCTCAACCCCATTCTGATCCAGTTTCTCAAAGGCAGATCCTTGTCAGGTTCCTCCCTAGTATCATTTTCCCTAGGACAGAGATTTGGATACCATGACTTGTATTTGTTGAGTCAATCTATGAATAAGAAAGTACTGAACTCAGGGCAATTTTGTTGATTTTTATGGGAAGTCTTAAAGAACTCAATGAATAGATATTTGCCATTTAAATAGTGATTTTAACTTTCACAGCTGGGAGACAAAATTCAATTTGTAATAAAACATAAAACACCACACTGCTCCCGCTAATCCTATCAACATGTGCCACTCAGTGCTGTAACAACCATATCTATGGCTGGTTTTTATTGGGGGTTGTGTACAGGGAGCTCTCCTATTTACTGAGCCCTAGTTAGATACTTTACATCTGCTACCTGCTTTCTTTAATCCTGACACCCAGGAGGGATTTCTTTTCCCCCATTTTAGAGGCTGGGCGTGGTGACTTACACCTATAATCCCAGCACTTTGGGAGTCCGAGGTAAGAGGATTGCCTGAGCCCGCAGATTCAAGACCAGCCTGGGCAACTTGGCGAGACCTCATCTCTGCAATAAATCAAAACATTAGCTGGGCATGGTGGTATGTGCCTGTAGTTCCAGCTACTTGGAAGCCTGAGGCGGAAGGATCTCCTGAGCCCCGCGGTAGAGGCTGCAGTGGCCAAGAGCATGCTACTGCCCTTCAGCCTGGTTGACAGAGTGAGACTCCAACTCAAAAACAAACAAAAAAAGAGATGAGAAGACAGAGGCTCAGAGGAGGCTGAGTAACTCACTTTCTTAGGAGTGCATAGCTAGTGAAGACCTGTGCAGTTTCAAAGCCCTACTCTGACTCCCAAGTCTATCTTTATAACCGCCAACGGCATCTCCCTGGATGGCAGGCCAGACCTCAGGGTTGTCAAACCAGGAAGCAGTCCTTCGCCTTTCATTTCAATCTATTTTTATTAAAAACCAGCAGATAAGAGGCAGACTTTGGGAACTCTCATTTTTCTCGTTCCTTTGCCTTGTAACCACTGACAGCTAGACAAGGCCCACGATTCATCCGTCACCTGTGGCCCTCCCAGGGAATATGTTTGGTGTTATGGTCGAATGATAAATAAATGATTGTCTTCACAGGGAGAGTTACACTCAAGCTACTATATTTAGCAAATGTCTATATTCAGCCAAAGGTCCTTGAAATGCCGTACATTTCTTCTGTTTATTAATTAACGCAATAGACATTAGTGAGCACCTACTGTATGCCTGGTACTACGCTGAACACTTGGGATTACAAAAGTGAGGAAAACGTTACCTGCCAGGGAATCACTTTCTACAGGAGAACAAATAATGGCAAGGCGTCCTGACTACCATACCAAGTGGTGTAGGAAGCGGGGCCAGAGGAGGCACATGAGACTTATACCAGGGGTGATATGAGACAGCTAGTATCAGAAGGTCTCACAGAGGTCACAGCATCTACAGCAGGCTTCAAGGGATGGATAGGGGTTTACCTGGAAAGTCCTTTACTGTCTCGTCAGAGAAAAACACGTCTTTATTCATTCAGTATTCAACAAATACTGAGCGACAGCCGCACGTCCGTAACAATAAAATCAAGTATTTACAACCGCAACCACCTAAGAGCTGGTTTTCGAGTAGACCCCAATAAACATCTGACTGATTCAACTAGACACCTCAGCCTAAACTACTTGGAAGTGTTTCCAGGTGAGAAGAATGATATGTAGACTAACTCTCCATCATGCCCCCAACACAGAAGAGCACCCATTAGGGGCTGCAGTGCAGAGACCTCCTCGTGGTTCATACACGTACAGTCACACAAAGCAAAGGGCGCTCAAGGTCCACCATGAAAAACCATGCCGCCTTTGTCCACTCTGAGCCCCCATCTACTGGCTCCCCTTCCGCAAAGCTGCTGCTCCCTACCCACTGTGCAGCTTTCTGGATGGCATGTATATTGACTAGCCTCAAGGCAGAACGCCTGCGGGAGGAAGAAAGGCATTTGTACAGATACCCACCCCAGTGCGCCTTCAATTTGTCACACGTAAAGTTCATCAACAAATGTGATGTTGGTTATGATAAACTCCGCCCGAGAAACTTTAATGAAAACCTTCCAGTGTATGGACCGGCTTTCAAGTTCAGCCTAGAAACAGGGTTCATAGTACTCCCACGTTCAACCTCATGCTGCACCTTGCGTGACAATCGATGAATCGACGACAAACGGACATCTGCGCGACTCCGGACACGTGGCCTCAGGGGACCGGACCGTTCACCGACCTCCAGGGTCGGGCCTTATCCCCCTTCCTCCTCCCATGCGGCACAACAAAGCGGGGCGCTCGCCTCCAAGCAGGCGGGGCCGAAGCCACTTTGGGCGGCTCGCGGCGCCCCGCTTCTCCCCACCCCCAGGGGAGCAGCGGCGCACAGAGGCAGGGGAGGGAGGAGGCGCGCGACGTCGTCCCCGGGGCCGGAGGACGCGTGCGGGGTCCGCAGGCCGCCGAGATCGGAGGCGGGGCCCAGCGCCCGGGGACCCGCGCCCCTGCGCCCCTGCTCGCGCCGCGCCCGGCCCGCCCGGCTGACGACCGGACGCTCGGCGGGACACGCCGCCGACGCCTGACAGCGGCCCGGGGCCACCGCGCCCCCCGCCCCGCGTAACGGGCCGCCCCCGCCCGCCCGGGGCGCTCACCTCGCGCGCGATCTGGTTCAGCGCGTCGTCCTCTGCCGTCAGCCGCTCCCGGTTGGGGAGCCGCTTGCGCCCCGAACCCTGGGTGCCCATGTCCATCGGCCGCTTCCCCTGCAGCTGCCGCGGGACCCGTCGCTCCCGCCGCTTGCGCCCGCCCCGGCCCCGGCTTGTTCCGCCCCTCCCTCCGCCGCGGCGTCATGGCGTCAGCGGGCGCGGGGCCGGGGACGCGGGGACGCTGGGGGGACGGGGACCGTAGGGACCCGCAGGGGCGCCGAGGCCGGAGGTCGGGCACGGCGGAGGCAGGGCACGGGCGGGGGCACAGGGGCCGGGGGCGGTAGGGATCCGCAAGAACGCCGGGGTGGAGGGGAGGACAGGGGCCAGGGGCGCAGGGACGCTGGGGATGCCCAGGGCCAGGCACGCGGGACCCTGGGGGACTAGGGGCGCGGGTAGGCGGGGCCCAGGAGCAATGGAGGGTGGACCTCTGCGGGAATTTGGTGAGCACAGGTTGAATGGGGACCTCATCGCGGGCGGAGACAAGGCTTTGGGTTGGGTTGCCGAGAGGAGTATGCACGGAGGGGTGCACGCACGATATGGTTCAGACTGGCCCCTTCAGCCCCGGTTAGTCGGGATCGAAGTCGGTCTCCCGGGGGTTGAGAGCTAGGGTCTGGGATCAGGCTCAGGTGCGCTTAGATCCGTGGCCACCGCCAGATCGTGTGACCTTGGCCGGCCTCCTGGGTGCTTGCTTCATAGGCGCTGGGAACCCTCGTGTGGGTGTGTGCGCTTCTGTCTTACACCCACGTCCTCAGCGCTGACATTCATTCCTGTGTCTGCTCCCTGAAAACAAGGACTTGTCACTTGGCTCGTGTGTGCCCAGCCTCTATGGCCGGGTCTGGTGCATCCCCTGCCCTCAATAGATAGTTTTTGAAAAAGAAATGAACTTACCTCAGATCTCTGAGACCAGTCACATCCTAGAGGCGGATTTAAAAATAAATGGGAGGATCAGGTAAGGTTTAAAAAGCCCTTACCTTCTTGCCCAGCTTATGAGTTGTTGGTTGCTGATCTTAACTACAGAAGAAAGGCACCAGCAGAAGCACTAGCTGGGAAGGCTACTGGTGAGTTTGGGGTATGGTAGAACTTCCGCAGTGTAGCTGGACCTAGGAAAGGCTGAGTTCAAGAAGGGCAGTGGTGGGAGAGGAGATGGGGCCATACTGAAGTCACCTGTGATTTTTTTTCCCCCAGAGAGGACGGTTAACATTTTGGTATATTCCCAACCAAGTGATGTGACCAGATTGCTTTGGGATCTTAGGAAGGTAACTTGAAAGCTGGAGTGGGAGGAGGAGTGGGTTCCCCCAATGGCAGGGAAGGCTGTTGCGGGGGAAAGACCAGGAGTCCACTGACTTGGGAGGGAGGGCAAATCCGGGTGACACTGCTCAGGACCCTGTAGCAGGCTCAGGTGGGTTGGCAGGGTAGACTGTGACTTTCTTCATGACTGAACTCCCAGAGCTTGTCCTAGACATGACACATCATAAGCACTAAGGAAATACCCATTGACTGAATCTCCTATGCCATATTCACACCACTTCGGACCCCATAATCCTCCTTGAAGGAGACCTTGAGCCATTGTCTCTTGCACTGCCCTGGCATAGGAATGACTTCCTGTCTTTGCGAGGCAGGATCCCATTGGTTCATTTATTCTTGCACCCACACCTGCTACCTCCTGGCTGCAGTGCCAGAGAGTCTGGGGCATGACCATAAAGGAAGCAGACATGGCCACTCCCGCCTTAGGGCTGACTCGAGATGCCTGGAACTCCTCGTCCAAAGCAACATCTCAGTTCCAGCATCTCCTTGACTCCCAAAGGCCCACTCCCTTCCTCTCTGTCCTTCATCAGAACTTTGAACCACTTTTTATTTTAATACTTAAATTCTTTCATAATGATCTGTTGAAGTGAGGAAGGCAGGAACTGACCACATCTTCCTCATCTTTGCACATTCACTGGGGATTGGATGTTCTGGTGCTTAGTGAGAGTGTCATGGTGGAACTTGTTTTATCAGGTCCAGTTCCCAACCCTCCTCCTTACTAGTTGGGTTTGTTATCCAGAGACAGGGGACTCATTACCTCAGGGACTGGCCAGAGGTGTGTCTGAATAGTTCCAGGTTCTAGGTAGTTTCTCAAACACTGGTGAAGTCTGCTGCCTGGACATCCACCATCACCCATTCACTTCCAGGACAGAGCCACCTTGCAGGAATCATCGGAAACAATGTTGCTGGTCCTCAGATGGTCCCATGGTGTCATGACCTCTTGACCACAGTCCACGTGCATCCTCCTGCTTAACGATGTTCTCTCAGAGTGGGCTGGTTCTCACTTTAGATACAGTTTTTGCCTTTAAATGGAAATATTCATGCTTACTGTCTTAGTCCCTTTGTGCTGCTATAACACAATACCTTAGACTGAATAATTTCTAAAACTACAGAAATGTATTGTTCACAGTTCTGGAAGCTGGAAAGTCCAAGATCAATACACCAGCAGATTCAGTGTCTGAGCCCATTCTTCACAGGTGGTGCCTTGCGTGTGTCCCTACAGAGTGGAAGGGACAAAGGGGCTCCCTCAAGCTCTTTTGTATAAGGATGCGAATCCCATTCATAAGGCTTCTGTTCCCATTACCAAATTACCTCCTACAAGCCCCACCTCTTAATGCTATTGTGTTAGGGGTTAGGTTTCAACATATGATTTACTGGGGGGGTGGGGGCATTAACATTCAGACCACGTCACCTACCTTGTCAGGGTAGGGATAGTCCAATAAGGAGTTGTTCCAGGGCTTAACACATAGGCAATCAATCAATGGTCTCTCCAGCTCTTGCCCTCAAAGGCCTAGGACTGGAGTAAATGATGGACAGCTGTTCTGCCTTGGCATGAGGGGAGGTGGACTCACCTTTAGGCTGCTTTGTGGGTTTCCTCTGTGCCTTGAGTGCCTCCTGGAGAAACATAAAGATCTACATGGCTCCATCCATCATGCTGAGCCTAGGGGTCAAGAAGAAACTGTGGCTTTCCCTCCACCCTGGACCCTTAGTCTTTATTGACTGGCAGTCATGAGTCTGTTTCCATCTAGAAGACTGTTCCTCTCTGCCAGCACGACCTAACTCCTCCCATGTAGCCCCTTCTCTAATCCGGGTGATTAAACTACCCACCAGCAGAAAATAGAGAAGATACATCACTGATATGATTCCTAGGGTTAGGGAATCTATATGTTCTTCTCCAAACCCAGTACCAAGGTCCTTCACAAAAATACAGATGCCACCTTCAGGAAGGGTCCATGAGAAAGTGGATGTAGCCAGGCAACCTTGAGGAGGGCCACCACACAGTGAAAACCATGCTGTGTTTTGGACAAACTCTCTGCCAGCACAGTTTCCTCTGTTCGGGGGCTTACTGGGCAGCCCCATGGGCTGGCTGGGGAAGGAAGTTAATGGGCATGTATGTACGGAGGGGGCATCCAGTCTGCATGAGGACTCAGAGCTTCTCTGGCAAAGGGCCATCTGAGCAGGCATGTGGGCCATGAGGGTGACTCACTGTGGGTCCATTGAGTGCTTCATCCACGTGGCCCTGCCTCAAACCTCTTTTACTGTCACTCCAGCCTTGCTCTTCCAGTTCCCAGAGGACAGAAGGCCCTGCCTTGGAATACAGTTGGGTGGAAGAGCTATGCCCTCCTGGGATGACTGGAGGGGCAGTCGAGGAGAGCCTCTTATGCACAGAACTTGGAGCCAGCACTGTGCCCGGAGTGAGGCTGGCTAAGGGCGGAACCTTCATGATACTAAAGAGGTGAGTGGTTTATCTACTTTTGCCTGCTGTATGCTTCCAGGTGCTTCTTTCAGTAGCTCAATCACAGCAATTTCCAAAGTAGAGCAGTGGATGGATTCCCACCCCAATAAATGTCTCTTCCTTCCCAGGTACCACCACTTCCGGTAATCTTTTCATGTTTCTTGGAGTAAAAACTTTGGAATTATCTTGAACTCTTGTCTCCCCTAAATCCAATCGATACTCAAACTGGTCTTTCCCTTCATGTCTATTTGATTGTTTCCATTTCCCTTTGGCATGTTTGCTGACACCACCAACCTGTGAATGGTGGTTTCATTCAGATTGCTAATAGTAAATCACCTTCTGGACTTGGGGTCTCCAGGGTGGGCTGCATGAGACAGTCTTTGGGGGTACAGGAAGAAGGTGCCAGGATTTCTATTAATATATATTTTGAACTAAACATTAGAAATAAAATGTACTTTTTTTTATCTGTCAGCTCACTTTAAGTGGTCACATGTCATGTCACATGATACACAATGTATTTCCAGGAGCTGGCAGTGCCATTCTCTCTCATTAGATCATTTTTACCATATGTTGATATATTTAATCCATGACTGGATTAGATGGATTTCTGGATTAAATTCGTTTTTTGTTTGTTTGTTTTTAGGCAGGTCTCACTCTGTCACCCAGGCTGCAGTGCAGTGGCATGGATCATTCACCACAGCCTCAAACTCCTGGACACAGGCAATCCTTCTGCCTCAGCTTCCTAAGTAGCTGGGACTACAGAGGTGTACCACCATGCCTAGCTATTTTTTAAATTATTTTTGTAAAGATGAGGACTCACTATGTTTCCCAGGCTGGTCTTGATCTCCTGGGCTCAAGTAATCCTCCCTCCTTGGCCTCCCAAAGTGCTGGGGTTACAGGCATAAGCCAATGCACCCAGTTATAACTTAGTTTCAACTAAAACTCAAAGACTAGGATAAATGACTTCAAAAGATTTAAAAGAGTCCTCAAAAGATAATTCCCCCAGACTACACACAAACAAGAAAATGAGAGAGACTTGTTTCTTACTTCAGATAGGAGCTCTCAATCGGCCTCCAGATAGTATAAGGACAATTAGTAATCATCAAAACTGTTTGAAACTTATTAACATCTCCTATCCTTAATGATTAACCTCATTCTAAGTGTATATTATGCCTTCATATGTCAATTAATGAATATAGATTATTTACATTATTATACACAAATTAATATGCAAATATTTGGGGGGCGTATTTTTAAAATATTTACTGATTATTTTCATGTTCAAAAAACATTTGAGTTCTAGACCAGGGGTTCTTAAATTTGGGGAGATTATGAATTTCTTTAAGAATCTGATAAGATAGCCGGGCTCGGTGGCTCAGCCTGTAATCCCGCGCCTTGGGAGGCTGAGGTGAGTGGATTGCCTGAGCCAGCGGGTTCGAGACCCGCCTGGGCAAGCGAGACCTCATCTCTACAATAAATCAAAAAATTAGCTGGATGTGGTAGCGCGCGCCTGTAGTTCCAGCTACTTGGAAGGCTGAGGCAGAAGGATCGCCGGAGCCCAGCAGGTCGAGGCTGCAGTGGCCGGGAGCGGCCACTGCACTCCAGTCTGGGTGACAGAGTGAGACTCCAACTCAAAAAAAAAAA
>CAUYQG010143484.1:0-20547 GCA_963574415.1 Tarsius wallacei | reverse complement strand
AGTGGTACATATACACAATGGACTATTATGCAGCCATAAAGAAGAACAAAATCATGAAATTCACAGCAACCTGGATGGACTTAATGTCTATAATACTGAGTGATCTTTCACAGAAACAAAGAACGGAGTATCACATGTTCTTACTCACAAGTAGACCTTGAACAACTATCGTAATACCATAAGAAAAGGAATGACAGTAGCGGGAAAATGTGGGGATGTGGGAGTGCGGGGAGGTGGGATTGGCAGTAGTGGGAAACTACCTGGGGAAGGGGGGGCACACCTCATCAACAAGGGTACCTGCACAGTGAATATTTGTATACCTAACCCTGAAATGTACCCCACAATTTTAAATAAAAAAATTTAAATGTTGAAAAAAAATAACTGATAGGACCTCTCCTCTTCCGCCTGCAAATGTGAAGTTTCTGATATGACACATTAAAAAGTTAAGAATGCCAGTTAGCCAAAGGCAATGTCAGCAGCACAGCTGGTTAGCTTGAAAGATTTACCTCCACAAACCATAAGAAATGACAATATAGAAAAAATAAATTTTGCACTAAACCAAATGCTATCAGCATAATTTGAGGACAGACAATACCATATGTGAAATAACTGTGAGTAAAAAGGGAAAACTACCAAATCCCAGTGTGTGATTCCATGATTCTCCCCCAACTCTGCTCTGGTACAAGGCTCTGTAGTGAGCAAAGGGAGACTGAGAAAAGCTGTGAAAAGAGGCAACAATTGCAGAAATCCTAAATTCTCCTATGTTGAAAATTGGTTTCCCCCCATATCCTTAATATTTGAATAACATACCGGCTAGATATAAGATCTAACCACGTTCTTTCATTAAGTTTATTTTTAAAAAATGATTCTCCGTCATTGTCTTGGTTCTGAAAACTCTGGTGACAGTCTAATTCTTTTGATTTTGTAGTAATTTGATCTTTTTGATGCCTTGAGTGGTTTATTGTTCTCTTTCAAATCTAGTCGTTTTGCTCCCAAACATCTTTGGGCTTATCATTCTGGATAATTTTTTCCAGATATGCAGTGAACTGTTTAAATGGGTTGATTCAGGTCTTTTTCTATTTCAGGAACCTTTTCTTGTATTGTAATTGTGATTATTAGCTCTGTTCCAGCATTTTGTTTTTCTTTTTCAGGGATTCTAATAATATGAATAATATGTATTCCTTGTCTTCCTTCCACTTTCATTACTTTCTCTCTGGCTCTTTTTGTCTATGTAATTCTCTCAGTTGTTTTCCTACATTTCTTAAATTTTCTTTTGAATCTAATCTCCCTTGTGCACTTAGTAATTTATATTTTTCATATTTTTAGTTTTTTTCTTTTATATTTATTTTTTCTTTTAATTTTATTTTAAAGATGTGGGGTACAGCTCAGGATTAGGTATACAAGTGTTCATCTTAGGTAAGTTTGGGCCTCCCTTTGGTCCCCATTTCGCCTGGTTTGAGATCAGGTACCCTTATTGATGTTGTGTTCCCCCACCCCCACCCCCACCCCAGTAGTATCTTGCTACTGCTAATTCCTTTCTTATAGTACTATGGTAAATGTTCAGGGTTCACTTTTGAGTAAGAACATGTGGTACTCTGTTTTTTGTTTGTGATAGAACACTGAGTAATCAACTCACTTTTAATTTCTTCCTGTTTTTTTAAATACATTTCTAATTTTAGTTTTTACATTTCTAATTCAAGGCGATTTTCATGACTTCAAATGTTTTCAAATGTTTCATGTCTTCAAATGTTTTGAGTATTTTTACAATACTTTCTTACAATTTTCTTGTACTTTGAATTAGTTTCTTTGAAATAGTTTTATATGCATGAAATTTCACTTTCTATGCAATGACACATTCACAAAAAAAGACCATACATTAAATCACAAAGAAAACATGTATTATTTTTATAAAGTATACATAGTATATAAAATACCTTTTGATTACAACATAATAAAACTAACAGAATGCACAAGATTAAAATTTGGATTGTGACTTACATCTAGAAATTTTAATAGCTCCTATTAACAACTCCTGGATAAAAGAGGAAATACAAATTGAAACTACAGATTTAAAAAACAGTGACAATGATCAGAAGAAACATTTCTGTATTGAACACTTTTACCAACAAAAAGTAAAGAATGAATATAATAAGAAAAATACCCAACTCTAAAATTCAGAAAAATAACAAAGTACACCAAAAAAAACATGAGAAAGAAAATAATAAGGATAAAAATGGAACACAATGAGGTAGAGAACAAGAAAAAAGAGCAGATCTAATCCATAAATCAAAGATTTGTGTTTTTTAAATTATGCAAATAGAGAAACTATTGCTAAATTAATGAAGAAAAATAAGTAGAAAGCAAAACTATACAAAAGAAGAGACGACAAGGAGAAAATATTCATTAGAGAAAAACAAATTTTTAAAAATTACAAGAATTTGCATTTCAGATACCCACATGAAGTTGAAAACCTAGTTAAAATCAATAGTTTCCTTTAAAAATACAGATTATGAAGACTGAGATTTCTTGATCTTGGAAGCTTAATATCCAGATTAAGATCCATGAAAGGAAAACAGAAAGTTATGCATGAACTATCTCACAAAAAAAAAACAAAACACCAGATCCATGTGATTTCACAATTCTGAAACCACTCTGGGAATATTAGGGTAGTTAAAGCATGTGAATATATGTTATGTGAACAACATATGAATATATGTGCATATATGGTATTAAGCTTAGGTTTCTCACTATTGGAAAGAATGAATTACAAATAAGCAAATAAAGAAGACTAAATTGAAACTTGTGGTGTTGAGTTGTAAATGGAGGTATTGGTATGAACTCATGCTTATAGACGATAGATGGATGGATGGACAGATAGATAGACAGATAGACAGACAGACATAGGTGGGTAGGTGGATAGATAGATAGATATGTGTATACATACCCATATTTCCTAGCTTGATCTGCTGAGAAAGCCTATAATGATATCCCTATAACAAGGAGCACAGCTAGTACCCAGATCTTCTTTCCTAAATACCATATTCTAATAAATAAAACCAAACTAAGATCACTTGGTGAAGTGATTTATTCCAGTACTGGTGCCAGAAAGCTGGAAATTAGGTCTAGAACATCTTATGATGATAGAAGTCAAGTGTCAAAAAATGATAAAGGTGTGTCAAAAGGACACAGGAGCCAACATGATAGAGCATCCAATGAATAATAAATTATTGATGATAGTAATGATTATGACCCATAGAACAAAATAAATACCCATGAATGCATACTGCTATGAAATAGTGAATGAAATACAGAGTCACCATTAGGAAGTGACCACGATATAATTGTTGCAGGCAAGATCTACCAATGGTTACCAAAATCTGTGGGTAAACACTTGAGGAGAAACAGGATGTTAGCGCAGTCCCAAAATATTTCTCCCAAATTTAGATTAAAGAGGAAAATAATAGCTTTAACAACCTAGAAGACATCTCATTAATGAAGTGATAAAACGTCACTTATCACTAATAATAAGATTACTAGTTACTAATGAGATTATTGGGAAAAGTATGATATCTGCACTATCATTTTCCCGAATGCACAACCTCCATATAATCATGATAAAATAAACAGCAAACCCAAACTGAAGAATTTTATAGTAAAATTAACCAGGATTCATTAAATACATCAGGAAACATACAAGATGAGGAAAAAGGAGGAACTGCCACAAATTGGAGGAAATCAAGGAGACACAGCCAAATTCAATGGAATTCTGTAACAGAAAGAAGGACATTGGGGAAAATCTGGTGAAACTTAAAGTCGCTTTGTAGTTTAGCTACCTGTACTTTAATAATGCTGATATCTTGTTATTTTTTGTCATTGTATTAAGGTTATATACGTTGCTAACATTAAGGAAAGGTGAGCAGAGAATACAAACGAATTCTCTATATTATACTTGTAACTGCTCTGTAAAGCCTATGTTTAAAAAATTAATTTTAAAAAGTCAAGTCAGCCTTGCAGATAGCCATAAGACTTTCTAAAGCCAGCCTGCTCATTAGTAGTCTGCATATTTTCCATTATGTTCCTAAACCTTGTAGTTGCCGTAGCGTGTGAAGGCTCTATGCCATATTTTTCAACATTTCTATACCATACAGGAATTACCAATTTTCAAACAATCAATACTCAAATTAGGTTAGATGTAGCTGAATCTTTGACAATTCAGAAGGCACTTCAGGAATTTTCAGTACCTCTGGGTCAGGATTATAAACATCAAATTATCATTGTACAGTCTAGGAGATGAACACAGAAGTACCAATGAACAGAGGTTTCTGGTTAATACAATGCTACAGAAAAATGAGTGTTTTTCCAAGTTAGATCTTAGTTAGTGAAAGTGAAATATATAACTTGTTCTCCTTTTTTAAAGCATTAGCTCTAAGTTCACTTGACCTTGTTTCTGGACATTACACAGCTCTATTGCCCTACAGCAATTATAAGAAATTGTTTCCTGTACCACGGACCAGGTTTAGGGTCATAGATGTCAAGATGTAACATAAGAACACTGAGACCTTACTATGGGCTGAGTACTTCAAGATGAGGAAACAGAATGTCATAAAGTTAAAGTGGTTCCCACTTTTACTTACCTAGTAAAAGCTTTCTCCCAAGTCTTCCAGATTTCAAAACTCAGGTTCTTTGGTGTGTCCAAGGTTGTCTCTAGAATAGAGGTACAAAACCATTTGAGAAATTGGCATTTCTAGATTAGATGGCAACATCAAAGCGGTACATAAACTCTCTATACAAATCCTGGAGAAAGCCTCCGTACATCACAGATATGTGACCTATGACAAACTGTTTCTCCCATCATTCGAAGATTTGTAACACTTCGTTTATGACATGGAAACATGACTTTGCATTTAAATATAAGGGACTAAACTCCTTTAAAAATGGTTTTATCTCAATGTGGCTTTGATTTGCATTTCTCTGATGATGAGTGAGGCTGAGCACTTTTTCATGTGTCTGTTGGCTGTCTGTATATCTTCTTTTGAGAGGTATCTATTCATGTCTTTTGCCCACTTTTTAAATGGGCTGTTTTTTTTTTTTTTCCCCCTTCGGTGCGTTTGAGTTCCTTGTAGATCCTAGATGTTAGGCCTTTGTCAGATATACAGTTGGCAAATATTTTTTCCCATTCTGTGGGCTGTCTCCCTGCTTTCTTGATGGTTTCTTTTGCTTTGCAGAAGCTCGTTAATTTGATGAGGTCCCACTTGTCTATCTTATTTCTTAAGGTATTGGCCCCCACATCTTTATAATAAAAATTAATTTTAAAAATTGGTTTTAAGATCTATCTTGTTTCTTTCATCTTAAACAAGCTATAGTCTAGTGATGTGTCTTGCAGGCCCTTACTATCTTTCAGGCCTAGAAGAGGATTTGGACTCAAAATGTTTCCTATTTGCCAGATGCAGTTTCTCAATAGGAATAATAAGATTAATCTTGGGAGGAGTTGGCGACGCCTTACTAGCTTCAGAACTCCTGCTAAAAAGGAATACTTAATATATCCTGTAAAGAGGCAATTGTGTTATGGAGATTAGAAGTCAACATGTAGCTAAAATGTAGTCTTGTTGTGCTAGCTGAAGTCCAAGATAGACTATGACCCATGAGAGTAGGGTATTCTATCAGCACTGATCTCTCTATATTTGGTATTTGATTAGAAAAGATGACAACAAAACCATGGTCAGTTATTGGATTATACACCTAGCAAGATGTATTCCAGGATTCACAGCCCTGGTTTTGCCATGCCCCAGTGTATAAATGAATTTTTCCAGATAGTGTTATGATTCTATCTAAAGGTCTTCAAAGCCAAATTAATTTTAATTAGCATACACACACAGACTCATAACTATGCGGCACCTCAATAAAAGAATGGGAAGAATGAAATTCAAGAAACACAGATACATAATTGCATCTTCAGAATCCCCCCAAAATTCTAGATACCTGGTGACTTTTGAGTAGTTGCCTGGCTCTGGAGGAGGCTAAGGCTTTTCTTCTTTTCTGAAAGGAGGGTTGGTGGAATATTTTAAATTCTTCTGCAGACAACTCTGAAGTCTACATTCTATATTCTTATCCTGAAGTCCAATCTTAGTTCGTAATGGCATATATGTGTAAAGGTGCTTTTAACAACAGGAATGTTTAGTGCAGTGTAGAAAGTCTTTGAGCCAAATCCTGCCTTCAATGTGCACTTAAGTTTCCATTAGAGGAGAGTGGCAACTGCACTTGCAGAGCTGAGGGTAACATTTGAGTTCTGCTGTAGGAAACCAGAGTATTAGGAAAGGGGATATTGAATTTCACTTTTCCCCATTCTGACATTGACTTTCCTCTGGAGCATCACCAACTAGTGAGATCTAGTTCAGTTGCATGATTTTTTTATTTTTCTCCACTAACCGAAATCCAGAGATACAAATCCAGGGCTTAGGGGGTTCTCATATAGATTTGCCATATTCCTGAGGGTCTGTGGGAGCTTAATCACTTTCATATTTTATTTATAAAGCAAATGTTCCATGACATTGAAACATTAAATGGATTATACTCAGCCATGTGCAATGTATAATTTTCTAAAATCTCTGATTAATTTAATATGGGTGATTTTCATTCTTTGATATGTGGCCTTGGTGTAATTTATAACAAGCTATAAATATTTGAAATGCTGTGGAAATGTGGTTTGGGGAGTAGTATTAACACCTGCCTTCTATGCTACTTGGATTATATTAAGCTCTGAATGTACATGGGTATGTTTCTGGAATATTATTTGATCTGTGTTCCATCTGAATCTGTGTATGTAGTGACTGGCTGGATTAAATGGGGTTCTCACTATTTTCCTAGCTTTTGATTTCAAACCAAGTCTAATTTTGGAAGTTTTACAGCAGCATTCCTTCTTTTCTCTACTTTTGAATTCCTTGTAGAAGCAGAACTGCCAAAATACTTTCTTTACTAACTCCTCCCCTTCTTCCCCACACACTCTTCCCTACTCAGTATGTGCATTATAACCAGGAAATAACATGATCCCTGTCAAAGCCTGTACCCTGAGACACACAGATCAGATATGGCTCTGGCGACATTCGTCCTGTCATAGTATGGCTCAGCAGATCTACCCCTGGAACTATAAGGATGAGAATTGTCACTGAATCTGATCCTTCACTACTTCTGTGGGAAGGCAGGTGGAAGGGCAGCCTCTGAGACTGCTCTGGGAGCTCAGTGGCCTGTCCTGTTCCCCCTCCCACCAACATCCATCCTGTCTGGAGGAAGAGATAGAGTGAGTGAAAAGCAGAAAGTGTGAAGGCTTTTGGCTTTTCCCTAAGCACTTCCAGGACTCCACTGCTGAGTAATCTGAACCTCATGAGCCCCATTTCCCTTATCTATCACTGAGGGGGTGATAATAGCACCTTCGTCATATTTGATTGTTTTTAGAATTAGAGATTATACCCACAGAGGGACAGAGAGCGTACACATGCACACTTGGTACATAGTATAGGTACATTCTTGTGATCATTGTTATTCTTTTCCCTGCTACTAATAATCCTAACTGTAAATGACTTGATATTGAGTCATAAGTCATAAAACAGCCTGTTTGTCAGCCACTTGGCAGTTTAAGTTAATGGTCAATCCAGTAACAGAATCTGGGATTCTTGATTCCTACTTCAGAGCCACCTGATTCTGATCCTCTCTGCGATCCTAATAGTCCATGTTAAATTATGTGTATGTTTTTATATGTTTCCTTTCAAAACTATGAAACACAAAGCAAAGCAAAGTGGAAAACAGAGATCCTTGCAAATAATTCTCATTTAGCGAGGGCAGAGGAAACTACTTCCCTTTTCTGTTTTCCCTCCTTTCATTGTGAGTGAGCCTTGCTATTACATATAAACGTTACGTAGCTGCTTGTCTTTTGGTCTAAAGATGAGTGATTGATGGAGTCAACTGGATATCCACGCACGCGAGTGAACTTCTGCCATTCCAACAGCATTTCCAGTGGGTAATGTGCCCACGGAGGTGTGGAGCTTGGTGGCTGGGCTGCTACAACCTGGCATTTGGGAAATGGCATAAGGTTATCTTCGCACAGTGACAATGGGCTTCACTGGTTACATCAGTCTTTCCAAAGTCTGCTGTGTAGTAGTTAAGAGTTAGAATGAAATATATTTTTTCATATATTTGATTTCTACATGTAAGCAATCCAATCTCCTTAAAAGGTAATTCAGGAAGCTTGTTAAATGGGAAATGAAGCTAAGAAGGAAACAATACTCTGAATGAATTACATTAGCAAGCATTGAAAGCAGTAACTTATTAAAATAATGTTTTATAATTTTTTTACTCAGTGCAATATTTGTCAAATATTATTCTGTCTTCCCAGTGGAAACATAGGAACCAGGCCCATATATGAACTATTTAATGTTATGGTGGTCAGACAGAAGCTGGACTAGATTTTCATTTGTGTGACTTTGTACGCTGGAACTTGGATGTTTACGGTCAAGTGGTTTAGCAGATAGGGAAACTATCTAATAACTCCCTATGTGAGTAGTTGTGTTAGGCTATGTAATATTTTCCATGGTGAATTCTTGTGATGTAGCTTTCTAATGTATTAAAATTGAGAACAACTAATGCTCTGAAAGTGTTGTGATTTTGGAAGGTGACACTTCTCAAAAGGCATTTGAATTTTAGAAGTACCTTCTTTAGAGAAGCTGGCTTGTTGCCTGCTGCTTCTGGATGGCTGTCAAAGTCTTGTTGTCACCTCTGCAATTTGTAGAAATTAAACATTAAATTCAGGTAGTATGGTCTAGTGGAGAAAGTAATAAATCTGTGAAGATTGGAGTTTTTTTGAGGGCAGACCCCTTGTAGTACAGGTTTCCCCACTAGGTAAGTGTTCTAGGAACCCATCAGCATCAGTGTATCAGCTAGTGTTGTTGTGAGAGGCTGCATTCAGCTTCAGTGACTTTTTATTGGGGGGGGCTTTTTAATGCATTTGCCCATTTCATGAAGGATGACTTATGAGCACATCTGCCTATACCACACTGAGTGTTTAGCAGTTTTTGACAAAAACTGTATGACCCCCATGCCCTGCCCTTCCTATTCACCTGATCTCGCCCAGGGCAACTTTTTTTTGTTTCCCCCTAAGTAAAAAAGTCCTCAAAGGAAAACAGTTTTGCCGATGTGGAAGAGACGAAATCAAAAATGGCAAAAACACTAAAAGGCATCCAAATGGACGAGTTCAAAAACTGTTTTGAGCAGTGGAAAAAGCATTTCAATGGGTGTATTGCGTCAAACGAAGAGTACTTTGAAGGTGACTGAAGTTTAAACATGCAAGAATAAATATACAATTTTTATAAATGAATTCCAGTTTTTTGAGGTCCCCCCCTCATGTATTAGTTCCTATGGCTGCTGTAACAGATCATCACACACTGGCCCAACATAACACACATTTATTCCTTATAGTTCTGGTGGATGGAAATCTAAAATAGGTGGGCAGGGCTGTATTCCTTTTGGAAGATCTAGGGAAGAGCAAATTCCTTGCCTTGCATTTTTCATTCTCTAGAGTCTGTGTGCATTTCTCAGCTGTTGGTCACTGACCTCTGCTTCCCATCACTCTGACCTCTGCTTTCCTGCTTCATCTCCTCTCTCCCTGACTTTGACCTCTCTGCCTCCCTCTGATAAGGACCCTATGATCACATTGGTCCCACCCAGATAATACAGGATAATCTTCTCATATCAAGATTCATTACTTAATCACATCTGCAAAGTTCCTTTTGCCTTGTAAATTAACATATTCACAGGTTTTAGGGACTAGGATGTGAACATCTTGGGAGGATATTGTTCAGCCTACTACTCATGTGATTAACCTTCTTGTGACTGTTTCTTCATTTATAAAAGACAAACTAACACGCTACTTTATTTCCCTCTTTCCATGAACACTTCCATTCCTTTGGGTATAGTAAAATATTTTCCTCAAAGTACTTTAAACACCAGTTTCCACATAAATAAAAAGTGGTTAGCAATGATATGCTAGCAGAAATCTGAGACACAGAAAACTCAAAAGTTTTCTTACCTCACTTTATTTTATTATCCAGCCTTTCATACGTTATTTAGTGAGTTCCACCACTGTCTCCCATTGACCAAATGCAGTTGTAGTTGTTTTGTCTGTCTTTAGCCATCTCTCATCTTGATTGTATTTTATATCCTATTCCAAGTTCAGCTCAACTCACAGCACTCCTTGGCCCAAATCACTGCTTCCCTACGCCATTTGGTAATGTCCAAACTCCTCAACCTGAGTCCCTTACTTTCCATGATGTCTCCCCTGACAGGCCTCCGGATATTTTTCCAAACTCATCTTCCTTTGCTTCCCTAAATTTGCTCTTTCTTCATTCAGGCTTTGCCAGTCTCCATTCTCCATCTTGCCGGGCTCCAGTCCCAACTTCTCCATGAAGCTTTGTTTGTCCACTCCAGCCTTTAAAGATTTTTCCCTTCCCTGAGCCCTCCAGTAGTTACCACTCATTCGGTAGTTTTAGGGGGTGACTAATTTGATTAATTGTCTTTACATGTCAATAGGTCTTATTTCTCTAAATAATTATAATTTTGAGATCAGGGGCCATACCTTGCACATTTGCGTGCTCTCCACTCAGCATTTAGCGTTCAGTAAGCCTTAAATACATATTTCTTAATAACAGTGTGTGTGAATAGGGATTAGCTTCGCAGGTCTTTTGTTCTGGGATTTATTTTCCTGCACTATTAATCAGGCACTTTATGCCATTTAAATATATTGACATTTAATTTCTTAGCTTGCACATGGAGGGCCCCTTTGTCTGTCACAGAAAATTATGTACTGGCTCATTTTTATGACTGTGAAACTATATGAAAGTTCAAGAAAGTTTTGTGGGAAGCTAGACACCTTTTATAGTTCTGACAATAGGGACTTTTCCCAAGCTTCAAGACGTATTTAAAAAGAGTTCTTTTCCATGGAGATCCCCCAGCCCCACCCTGCTTAATATGTCTGCATCCTCTACTAGCAAAACCTTCTCTCCTGGTGCATTATATTTGTAAGGCATAATCTTTGTAATTTCCTCCAAGAATGCCCTCGATGTGAAGAAATAAACTGTTTACCAAAGCTGTTGAATATATGCTTCTTTTCCAATCGGGTATTTTCCACCTCATGCTGCTGTTGCTGTTGCCAAACTGCAAAGTATATGCCGCCATATTAGCAAATGAACATGTTTCTAAAAACAGATAAGGCGTATGTGGGAAAAATATTTCTAGAAGCTGTCAAAGTAAGAAGGAGACATGGCCACCAGAGAAGTCCTGGGTTTGTGGCTTACTCAAAGCCTTTGGATTTGCGAGTTGGTTATCATCTTTGTGGCAGTATGGTTACTAAAAAGAACACAAACAGTGCTAGCTAGGAACAGACATTTTGTATAAGAGAACTTTCTGGTTTAGTAAGAGAAGATAACAAATGTGCAAATATTTATGAGCCCATTGGTGGAAATTCCCAAGTTGTTTTGAGACCCTGAAGAATGTGATCTTCGTGTAGTAATTTGTAAATTATTTTTTAAATTGACTATTGAAATGGAGGAGGAGGGGGAAAGGAGGCAGTCAGTCTTTCAGAGAAGTCAAAAAATAATCACTGTATTTGTGTCAAAGCTGCCCTTTGAGTCTACAATAATGGTCCCATGGCAGATTTTAAGACAGTCTTTCACTCTGATTTTTACATTGGAGAGGCTGTTTTCAGAAGACCCAGTGGTGACCATAACGATCATTTTTAGGCTTCATTATAACCTGCCTACATTTTACAACCCTTGATACATTAGGCCACACAAAATAGAAGTATGAATTCAGTCTTTCATTTATCATTGCAGTCACTCACTTATCGTTAAATCCTTAATTTTGAAATCTCAAGTGGCCTATTGTGCTGGCAATTAGCCAATTGCAGGTGCAAAATCTTGAAGGCATCCATAGGGAGGCCTTGGTGGGAATCTTAAGAGATGGGTCCTTTCTAGTGCGCTGGGATGCAGAGTTTGTTAATGGATGGATGTAAAGAATATTCGATGGATACAGATGCCATTCCAGGGAAGAATTGAAAGTGAAATTGAATATTAAATTTCTTGTTAAAGGATTGATCTTCTTTGACTAGGCAAAAGAGACCCTTCACCCTAAGCCCTTTACAATAGAAATAACCAGGGCACAATGGGAATGGAAACATTTAGAGGTGTACTCCAGCTTTGCCATCTGCCTAAATAGTTCAATAGCAGGGCAGCCCTCCATGCCTTTCCATCCCACTCAAAATCAAGGCTAAGTGTTTGGGCTTGAAATATAAGCCCCAGCACAATTTGGCCCTAAGTTTTATCTCCCATTACACACCCAAATGAACTCTGTGCTCTAATCTCCTGTTGTCACCCAAGCTGTCCCTTTCTCTGAAATACATCTCTGCTTTATACACCTTGACAGATCTGTTCTGATATACTTCACATCTTCATTTCTTCTGAAAGAGATTTTTAGGTCATTCCAGTCAAAGGTAATGTCTTTATCCAATAGATTCCTGCTGCACTTTGTACCTCTGTTTCTGTACTTAGCTCTGAATTAGAATGATTTTTGTCCCATTCATTTATGTATTTCTACGAAAGCTAGTTTGGTGCTTTGGCATCAGTTTGTCAAATTAATAACAACTGTATATCCAGCTTAAGGAAAATCTTGGCATAAAAAATCTGAGAACATTATTTTAAATAAGATATGTGAGAGTTGGCAGCTCATTAACGACTTAATGGAGAGGCTGGGGGACCTTCAGAGGCAGAAAGCTGAATTGTTAAGATAAACTATCAATTGATGATCAATTAGAAATGAAGACAAACCATTTTTAAAACTATAGTCAATAAGAAAGTGGAAATTGACTGATGATAGTTTAATTTACACACAACTCTACAAGAACACAGTGTTACACATAGTGGAATGTAACTACAAATTCTGCTTTTTTATTTTTTAGCTTGCCATGCCCTTCTGAAATTTCTCACATTATTATAGAAGTAGATGGAAAGCTGAATTGGCCTTTTGAGTGAAAGTGGTGTCTGTTAATGCCATCTATGAATGTAATGCTAGAGGGCAGATTGAAGAAATGAGATACAGTATTCAATTTTTCAACCACCTAAAGGAGTTATCCCTGCTTGGCAAGGTGAACATAGACGAGGTGCACTTTTGCCTCATCTTAGCCAGCAGGACTTGGAAAGCCCAACCTTCAGAGTCAGCAGAATCAAAACTACTGTAGCAGACCACTTTTTGAATACTTTTCCTTTCCTTTTTTTTTTTTTAATCAAAGTTCATTCTTACCTTATTTTTTCTTTTTTTCTTTCCTGGTGAATGATTTATCTTAAGGAATGAATAATCTTATGCAAGAGAAAGGGTAAATGATCCTTTAATTCTTTTGCAGCATTTTTCCCCACACCTCCCTTCTTTCTTGATTCCCAAAATGAAAATCGATTTTTGTTGGCAAGGGTAATTTTTTGCTCAACTCAAAAAATGTTATCATCAAGTTTTGAAGGTCTGCAGAAATTTAGATGTCCTTTGTCACCCAACATAACTCATGTCTGCTTCTTCCTCCTGTCATTTTTATATGACGGGAATTCAAGTCCATTTTAGTCTAAGCAAAACAATGCAAAGAGGGTAAAACACATGGCAGGCAGAACCATGAAATGCAGCAGTGCACTCAGAACCCAAGGCCAACCCTCCTTAGCTGATGCACCATTTTAAGTCCCTTTGCCACTGACTTCCTTGCATATATGAGATATATGATATGTTGGGAAGGGTTAGAATGGAATTTTACATTAACTGTCACTTTGGGTGGTTTAAAGTTTAGACATAGTTGTCAAGCCATTATCGTGGCTCTGCATCATAATCCCTAAAGAAAATTACTGTATATGAAATCAAAATGAATCATTTATGATTTTCCTATCTCTTTCTATTTGTGCCTTTAGGGGGCCTTTAAGGACTGGAAGGCAGAATATTATGAAAGGAGATATATTTATTCTACTCATGAGAAGGGCCAATGCTTTTGGCTTCACAGCCTGTGAATCATCATGTCTTTCCTCCCTTGAAGGATAAATATGGCATTCATTCCAACCCATTTAGCCCATTATTCTTTTGTGTATAAAATAGGCCCAATTAAGACATTCTTGTGTTAATTTCTGTGTTCTATGTATGGCTAGATAAAGTTTAAAAATAACCATTGCAGCAAATGTCTCAAAATGTTTCATGCATACTGAACATAACGCCCTTGCCCCCCTTCTCAACCCGACAGCAATAATTCACTCAATCATGGAGATTTGTGATTTTATGTTTTCCACTTACCTACATTAAGGCTCTGTGTATGCTCAATCCAATATTTAGATGAAGACATATATTTGTAAATATCTTGGGGTTTTACCAAAAGTTTTAATTTTCATCCAGATGTCTGACATTGCAGAGAACCAGTTTAAGAATCTACCCTCTGTATGTTTTAACTCATTCGTGGTTATGCAAGTGCACAAACAGAAAGGGACATGTTTACCTTGTTCTTCTCTGCCTCCTCTACCTCTACCCCATCAATGAAGGGATAGGATTATCACATTCTGAGGTGTCTAACTGAAATTTCATTATGTGTCTTCCACTGGTCATGGCAGTTCATTCTACAGGCCACTTTGGGCCAAGTCAGGAGGTCTGGGCTCTAATCTTACTAGCTTTGTGATCTTTGGAAACTCATTGAACTCCTCTTGGGATCTGGCTTCTTTAACTGTGAAAAATGAAAGGAGCTCAGGGAAGAGTTGGATTCCTATAATCGCCAAGATTTGGCTGCAACTCAAAGTTCTGTGAAGTCCTTTAACTCTACCTCGTATAAAAATTAACTGTTGATGAGTATTTCTGCGCCAGTGTGCCTTTTGACATTATTTAGTGTGCTTTGAGGTGGTGTTGCCATCTTGTTGGGAAATTAGTAGTTGACACAATCACAAAAAACATGGTTTTCAAAATTGTAAAATAAAAGGGCAACATTTTCAAAAGCCTTTTAATTTTATAATATTGATGTGATTCATTTAAAATTTTTTATCTTAAAGATGTGGAGTATGGTTCAGAGTTAAGTATACAAATATTCATTATGCAGGTACCCTTGTTGATGAAGTGTGCCTCCCTCTTCCCCGGCAGAATCCCATTACATTTACTTCAATAAAATCAACATATAAGAATCTCACAAAAATATTATCCCTAAGGTGCCATAATATTTGCTTACTAAAAAGATTAGCTATCAGAAGATACAAGAAAGTTCTTCCGAATTATGATTTGAATTAAAGCTTCAAATTTGAAAATGTTGCTTTCTATTGAAAGGTATCTTATGACAGGGAAAAACATGACAAATCCTTACACAGAAGTGGCATCTGGTGAGAGAATATAGGGTATATGCAATGAACTTTCCTTGTTTTCTTTTACTTTCTCAGTGGGTATTTGTGTTTCTGTATTTTTTTTTTTTTTTTTTGAGTTGGAGTCTCACTCCGTTGCCCAGCCTCGAGGTGCTGGGCTCCGGCGATTCTTCCGTCTCAGTCTTCCAAGTAACTGGAACTACAGGCTTGCGCTACCACGCCTGGCTAATTTTTTGATTTATTGTAGCGATGAGGTCTCGCCAAGTTGCCCAGGCGGGTCTCGAACCTGTGGGCTCAGGCAACCCACTCACCTCAGCCTCCCAAGGTGCGGGATTACGTGCTGAGCCACTGAGCCCGGCTTTTGTATTTTTATTTATGTGCATGTGTATGTGTGTGTGTGTGTGTGTGTGTGTGTGTGTGTATTATTAGAAGAAGCGAGAAGTAATTTATAACCTGAATTATGTTCTTTCATTACTAATTCTTATAAAAATTCTAAATATCTGTTTGGGTCATTAAGCAAAACTCATTTTCTTACCAAGGGGACAATTGAAGCTTACAGCCTTTGAAATTGAATGAATCTAATTTTTAAAAATTATACCATTTCATTCCTTTACAAACCTTTCCTTGTATGATGACATCAGGAGAAATAGGTACAAGGTGAATTTTTACAAGAGGGCCTCATGTTAGCTAAGTTTATTTAGGCATGGTTGTCATTTTCTTATGACGAAAACAGATTGGCCAAACAAGTGGATTCTGCTATTTGTGGAAGTAGGGAAGTCCTGCACAGGGAAAAATTTCTACCCAAAATGGATGCCTACTGAGCAACCTTTGAAACTAAAACAGTTTTTGCACCTCGTGTCTTGCTTTTGACCCTAGACCGACTGCCCGATAGCCAACATGGTGAAAGAACTGCCTATACCACTGAGTGAGGTTATGCCCCAGCCTCTTCTGAAGCCAGAGAATGTTAAATGGGAACACCCAAGGACTACAGGGGAATCGAAATGGACATTCTTTTCCTCCTGTTTCTTCCTCAGCTTTTTATATTCTGTTTTCCTTTACTATAACCTGTTATTCTTCAAAATCTCTCAAGCTGGGAGTTTTGGAGGATTCCACAAATAGCCCTGCATACAATCTTTTGTGGCTTTCATAAAGACCCTGTCATTTGTCCTGCATGAATCCCTTCTGACCTCTCTTATCCTGGGGTTACAGACTTTCTCAGAAATGGCTCCGGTACCAACGTCATCAAAGCAGAGTTGAGAGTGGTGGGTACTGTGTGTGGGAGTGCAGTCCTACTGTTGAAGCAGAACTAGAATAAGGAATTTTGATGAAATATATAGCCTAGCCTCAAGTTGCATCATACAAATAAAATCCCCCAATTTTCTCCCCCACTCACTTCACGTTATTTTCCTGGATAGCTCCGGTGTCTTCAGTAAACATATTCTTGAGCAGAGCTGTTAACAAATAGATTGAGAATAAATGGATTTAACCTTTTATTCTGGCTGCTAATCTTCTAAAAAATGGTAGGATGTCCAAAAGATGAAATATTGGAGGAAGAATATTGTGTTCATTTAAGACTTTTCTGCATTGATATAACAGCATCTTGCACACATGCCTTCTGTAAACAACTGTTTGGGGAAAATGTCTCATATTCCAAGTATCTGTGTTCCCAGTTGCACAAGCTACACAGGAAAGTCAAGGGGAAGACACGTACCTAAATATATAGCATCAGTTTTTCTTCATCTTGCCTTTATAGGGGACTTTCCCAAGGGACAGTGTTGGTGACCACTATTTCACACTTTGGCTATGTGATTTTATGAGTTCTGTGTTATCTACCAGCACATTTTTGTTTGCTTTAGCAATTTTGCCAAGAAATTCGTAATTGGGATTATTGCCTGACAAAGCATTTTCCTCACTGTGATTAGAAATACATCATTTGGGAGAGTGACAGTAATTACCACCCCAATGCAGGCAGTTTTGTGCTCAGCTCGGAAGGACAAAGTCCTCAGAATGCCACTAACATGAGCGTGCAGATGTCATTATCAAACGTTGGAATTCACTTTGGACAGAGCTGTCACCATGACCGGAGTCAAAGGTATCAGTTTTTCTTGGGGAAGAGTGCCTTGGGCAGTTGGTTGTATATAGTGAGGCTTGTCTCTCATTTCTACTCAGTCATCTAGTAAGTGATTTTCTTAGGAAATCTATACTTCATGGTTTGTGGCTAGTAAATGTGAAGGGAATGAGTTAGGGGGAGCTGGGTTTGTAATAAAGATTGTTTTCATTTTTCCAATAACTCTTTTCCTTCATACCATTCTTATTCATAGGATGTATCTTAAACTACCAAAAAATATAAGGTCAGGACCTTGAAAAATTTACATGAATGCATTCATTTAAGAGAAACCAAAATTTTAAATTGCTACATTTTGTCTCTACCAATTAATTTCTGAATCACTTATCGTGCCCTGAGTTCAATAAGAGATATAGCTATATTCTTTTGTTTTAGTGATTTTTGAGTTATAACATAGACTGACCTTACTCTAAAAAAGATGTTCACATTGGAAGAGCTGAATTCTATTATCTCTAATATTCTAAGCATGCTTTGTAATTTTGAGCAAGTCAGTTTGTACATCTTATCTTGTCTTAGCTACTCTTCCCCTACTAGGGCTTTTTAATTTTTATTTATTTTATTTTATTTTTCCCTCTCTAAGAAGTTTTTGGACCCTGTTGTCTCAACAGGAAAGGCAGTGCCTCTTTAACTTGAAATTTTTAGCCATCTGTGGTAACCACCCATTCCATGACAACCATTTATCAGAGCTGCCAACTCGTATCATAAAGGATGGATTGGCATTTTTAACTCTTTTCTTTCCTGGTCTGCCTTTTGTTGGTTACTTCAATGAGTATTGCAATGCAATCCTTGCACACATAGCAGCACTCTCAGATAGCAAAATGACTGAAAGCTCTCTTAAGGGAAAGTCATCCAAGGCGGTAAAAACTTATGAACCAAACAAGTGCCTGAGTTCAGAAGAGGTGATCCCAGAGAGCTGTCCTGGTCTAGCTGCCACAGCAGAAATGATGGCAGGAGCTAAGGATATACTAATTCTTACACTTTTCTGAGTCATGGGACCTGTAAACAGAACAGAGGCCGTTTTATTGGAAGAGCCTGGGATCAGTAGTTGTTTGACTAATCAAAAAGTCACTTCAAGTAGGGAACTATTTAGAATTTTAATATAGAAAATATTTTTATTTTAATGCGTAGAATGTATAATATATATTCATTTTCTAATTTTTAGTAGTCTTTTTGGAGTATTGGATAGCTTATTGGAGATCCATGTTGACTTTATTGAATAAACCACACCCAAAATCCATTTCGAATTTAAGTTTCTTCAAAGTGGACAGAGCTTAAAGGCACTGGGAAACGATCTCAGTAATTTTTTGGTGATGCATTTTAATTAAGTTTCTCCAACATTCACCTTAGTTTCTGTAGAAACAGAGACTCTGTTTTTCACTATTGTCTAATCAGTTTATCTAGTATTTGTTTCAATTAAGTAATCATAATAACAACTATAACTGGGATAAACTCCTTTGTGGTAAGAAAACAACTCAACAAGAACAGAAGTGCCCAGACATTCTACAGAGGAGTCCATTAGCTGTGGGTGTTTAGTTGTTTTTGAGTTAAATGTGTTAAGATCATCCATTAATTTATTCCTTCTATTCATTGAGCGCCTACAAAGTGCCAGGTACTCTGCTAGGTGCTGGGAACACATTGGTTAATGAATGAAGTAGGATTTACATTCTAGTGAAAGAGACAGAAAGTAAACAAGCAAATATAACTATAGAATTTTATCCTATTTACTTGAGTCCATTTTGCATGACTTGTAATTACTAATTAATGATTAAAATATTGAGAGCATGAGAATTGTATGACTAATGTCCCTTAGTTACTTTAACACTGTCAACTGTCTACTTGAAGTCCAGCTACTGAGGGATTGAAAAGTTATACATTCTCATGCCTGAAAGAGTCAGAGTGAGGTGGGGCATTTTAGTTATGTGATACTTCCTGATGCTTATAGACAGGTGCTAATACCACTGGACGCAGCACTTTCTGCGAGCTCTGACAATTATTTCTATTTAGATAGCACACATGCATCAGTAAGGGTTCTCTAGAGAAATTGAATCAATAGGAAATAATGTAGATAGAGAGAGGGAGAGAGTTTTATTTTAAGGAATGACTTACATAGTTGTTGGGCCACATTGACAATCTGAAATCTGTAGGTCAGGCTGGAAAATCAGGTAAGAATTGATGTTGGAGTCTCAATGCAGAAATTCTTTTTCTGGGAAATCTGTCTTTGCTTGTGAAACCTTCAATTGATTGAACAAGGCCCACCCATATAATGGAAAATAATCTTTACTTAAAGTCAACTCATTGTAAATATTAACCATATCAACAAAATCCTTGCTCAGCAATGTCTAAACTACTGTTTGACCATCCATCTGGGGGCCATGTCCTGTCCAAGTTGACATGTGCAGTCTACCATCAGTAGCACCTTCTCTCTGCAGGTGCAGTGCTCAGGACTAGGAGCTTACGGGCTCAGTTTTTGCCCTGAAGGGCTCAAGGTCTTGTAGGTCTAGACTGCATGCTTTGCATATCAGAACACTTCTATGTATTCCATGGAATAGTCCATTACTATGGTCTTTCAGTGATGTAGTTCCAGACTGGTCCCATGCCACTTTTGTGACTTAGGTTGTTTCCCTGTTTCTGCCACCCCTTCTCATGCCATGTTCTCATTGACTTGGTCT
The DNA here is from genome assembly GCA_963574415.1 of Tarsius wallacei. Lineage (NCBI taxonomy): Eukaryota > Metazoa > Chordata > Mammalia > Primates > Tarsiidae > Tarsius > Tarsius wallacei. Next base: position 358 of record CAUYQG010143484.1, on the reverse strand, counting down.
TTGCACTCAGCGCACGATTTGATAGCAGTGCTCCTACAGTGTTTCAGTGCAATCACACTAACCTTCCACTCCAACTACACTGTAACCTATGAATTTCAGGGACATTATGAGTTGGCATCCTGGCAAGGAGGCTGATGACAACGAAGTAGGGGCCTGGAGGACAAAACTCAGATGCGGTGTGTAGCCATTGATTCCAGGAGGTGCTCCCCTGAGGTGACGACATTTGAAAAAAGCTCTCAAACAATTATCATAATACTATAAGAAAAGGATTGACAGTAACGAGAAACTTCCAAGGGTGTGTGTTGGGGGGGGTAGGATTGGAAGTAGTGGGAATCTGCTGGAGGATGGGGTACACACT
>CAUYQG010143481.1:0-22743 GCA_963574415.1 Tarsius wallacei | reverse complement strand
TCTAAGGTACTCTTTGCAACCACGTGTCTCTGTTTCTAATACTTTCCAAAGGGAATGAACTAGAAAGCATATTTCTAAAACTTATGAGTTAATATTGATATTTCCAATAATATTTAATGATACAGAGTTTTTTTTTTTTTTACCTTATTTTATTATAAAGATGTGGGATACAAACCAGGATTAGGTACATAAGTAATATAAGTACAAGCGAAGTTTGGGTCTCCAAACTGGTCCTCACTTCCCCTGATTTAGGATCACGTACCCTTTACATTGTTGTGTGTGTTACAGAATTTTTACTTAAATTCTTGGATTTTAATTTTACATTGGCAATCATTTCACACTGGCAATCTTTGTTCATAATAACAACATACTTATTTCTTATTTGGTTTATCCTATGTCCCCCAAGGTATTACATATGTAAAATAGTTTCAAAATAACTGTTGTAAACATTACCACTCACAATAAAAACACCGAATGCAGTTTATTATTTTTTTTAGGTTTATTTGTCCTTAGAATATATCTTACTAACTTTTACAAAGCATTGTGTTGAAAAATCATTTGATGGACCAGGCACAGTGGCTCACGCCTACAATCCCAGCACTTTGGAGGGCCGAGGTGAAAGGATTTCAGAAGCCCAGGGGTTTGAGACCAGCCTGGGCAACTTGACGAGATCTCATCTCTATAATAAATCAAGAAAAATGAGCCAAGCGTGGTAGCACACGCCTGTAGTTCCAGCTACTTGGAAGGCTAAGGTGGAAGGATTGCCTGAACCCCACAGGTTGAGGCTGCGGTGGCTGTAAGCTTGCCACTGCACTCCAGCCTGGGAGACAGAGCAAGATTCTGACTCAAAAAAAAAAAAAAAAAAAAATCACTTGAAATAATTTTTTTCTCTGTATTATAGTATCAATTTAACAAATGAGTTCTTTTTTTATTTTTCTTTTAATTTTTGGTTTGTTTTTCCAACATTTTATTAGAAAAATTTTCAAACATATGAAACCATTGAAACAATTATACAGTAAACACACACCCACTAACTAGATACTGTGATATATATATATATATATTTGTTTGTTTGTTTCATCACCTAAATCTATCTATCCATCAATCCAACATATTTTTTGATAAATTACAAAGTGAATTGCAGACATAGTACACTTTATCTTTTTTTTTTGAAGAATCCTTTCAATGTACACTGTCTAAAGGAGAAAGTATTAAAGGTGGAAGAGATTTAAAAGTGAGAATTTTTAATCAACTTATCAAGGAGGCCCTAATCAAATGTCATTAAAAAAATTTCAGAACAATAACTTGTACATTCAACTAACATCTGAATTAAAGGAAACATTCATTTGTAGGAGGGGAAATTTTTATTAGCAAAACTTCACCACCATTTAAAAAATTATTTGGCATGTGTTTACAAGTTTCCTTTTTTGTGCTTTATGATTTCACTTTATCTGACTCCTGCTTCTAACTTAGTAAATGATTGCCAGAGAAGTATGAAGACAGTGTTAGGTATGTCCAAAAATGTCTCATGTTGCATCTTTTAATAAAAGTCAATTAATAAAGACTTGTAATTTTAGAAAATTTGCTGGGGCATCCATGGTGAACAGAACTCCACAGAAATCCCTGAGAAACTCATCTTTTGAATCTAGACCTTGTGGGGTGGAGTGCAAATTCTTCTCCTGAGCTCAAGAATATGGTGCCTCAGTGATCCCTCTCCATCCTCAGAACCCAAAGCATTGGCCATGTGATGCACTGAAGCTTCCCTCACCCTGCTCTGTACAGAGGCTAATACAAATTTTTCCCTGTATACCAGTAGTACTAGTGAAGTAAATCTTTTACAGTTTTTTTTTTTTTTTTGAGTTGGAGTCACTCTGTCGCCCAGGTTGGGTTGTAGTAGCACACTCACCACCACCCCAGCATCGACCGGCTGGGCTCTGGTGATCTTTCTGCCTCAGCCTTCCAAGTAGCTGGAACTACAGATGCGCACTACCACACCTGGCTAATTATTTTATTTTATTTTATTTTACTGTAGAGATGAGGCTTGACCAAGTTGCCTGGACTGGTCTCAAACCCACGGGCTCAGGAAATCCACTCACCTCAGTCTCCCAAAGTGCTGGGATTACAGATTGAGCCACCAAGCCCAGCCTCTTTCACAGTCTAATGTAAGAGAAATTTTTAGGCTAAGTGTTGTTCATACACACAAGTTCTCAACATAAATTCTTGGAAAATTTCAGACGTGGACTAAGTCTATAATGATTCATAGACATAAGGAAGTTTTATACAGTAACAAAGGAGTGAGAAAGCATCTACATACCAGCCAATAAAATACAATTCCTGCCCACCAGATGAGAAAGGCGTTTGGAAACGCTACAGAACAAAAGGAATTCTTGTACACTGCTGGTGGGAAAGTAAGCCATTACAACCCCTTTGGAAAACAGTTTGGCATTTTCAACTAAAGCTGAGCATGCATATACTCTGTGACTAAGCAGTCATTTCTCATACATGCCCTCGAGAGATGCATGCAAACATGTGCCAGGATTCTTGTATAAGAATGTTTCCAGAAACACTGTCATATTAGCTCCAAACTGGCCTATCAACTTTAGAATGAATTACTAGATTGTGGAATATCACATGCAGTGGAAATTTAAACTGAAGAGAAAACGAACTGCAGCAGAATGCAATAACATTCTGGAATCTTAAACGCGACACTGAGGGAAAGAAAGACAAGAGAAAATTCCCACAGGATGATCCCATTTCTATAAAATTCCAAACCAGGCAAAATTAAATGTTATGATTTAAGTGTGTATACAATGGTGGTAAAACTATAAAGAAAAGTGAGGAGGTGATTACCCAGAAAGTAAGGATGGTAGTTATTTTCAGGAGCATGTGAGCGTGGCATGACTAAGATGGCATACATGAGGTTTCGGGAAGTGCTGATGTGCATGGAGAGTCAACAGTTTTAAAAAAGTAATTATTCAATATACTATATAATTGTTTTATGTATTCTTCCATATGCTGTTACATATGAAATTTTTTAAAAGCTAAATTTACAATTCTACTTTGAATTTTGATTGATAAAGGGGTTAAATCCATGGGTAATAGAAGCACAGATGAGATTTGATCAATCAGGCTAGAAAGGTCAGATGGAAGGTGGCTCTCTGGATAGGTCTTGGAGGAAAAATAGGAGATAAGCAGAGAAAAAAGGAAGGTCGTTCCAGGCACAGACAAAACTCACTAGGAGAATAAGCAAATGGTTTTAATCTCAGATATGCATGAGGGCTTAAGAAATGGGGCTGGCAAGGCAGGTCAGAGGCCAGAATATGTCCTGTCTGTATTTAGAGGATTAGCTAGAGACTTTTTGGAAGTAAGAATATTTTTGTTATGAAGCAAAAAGAGGAAGACCTAAAGTATCCCTCCTTCTCTCTTAAAGCAAACAAACAAAATATCCTAAAAGACCTAAAAAAGAAAAAGATAAAGAAAAAGGAAATCTAAGGAGAACTTAGAAGGGAAAATTGAGGCATAGACACAAAGAAGAGAGAGGAGAAATATTGATAAAAAAGATATTAAAGACATAAAATGAAAAATTATAGGGAAGAATTACAATAAGAAAAGGGAAAAATAAGCAAAAAAGACTTTAGAAGCTGCATAGATAAGACCATTTCCCACTTAGGTGATAAAAAGACAGATATAAATGAAATAAAAGTAAAAAACCAAAGTTTTAGCAGAAAAAAGGAAAAATGATCAGAAATGTTTAATAAAAACCTGAAAACTAAAGCGTCATAGATCAAGAATAAATAAATTAAAAATTTCCTATTTTAGAAAGAACAAACATTTATAGTAAATCAAAAGGGCAGAGATTTCAAAGATCAACGAAACCAAGTATTGGAAAAATACTTTAGAAGAGAAATGAGAATGGCAAAAGAGAAAAAAAGTCTTAATAATTTGATTTTTTAAAGTGGCTAAGGTAAACAATCAAGGGAAAGGACCAAAAACATTTAAGAGTTATGATGCTGGAGAAAACACAGAAGAAAAAAAGATAAAAACTGTTAGATTTTCTAAATTTCTAGACTCCTTGCCTCTAACTCTGCTAAAATAAAAAGATGAAAAACACCACAGTAACACCCATTTTGGGTCATGCCAAGCCATTAAAAGGGGGAAAATCGACCATTGCAGAAGGAATGGCAAGCCTGGTAAAAGCTGGGAGAAGGGTGAGAAAACAAACGCAAGTAGAGGGTTGTTAAAGTCATGAGTTCATCTTTCCTCAGCCCCCTCAGTGTACCACACTCACTGGACTGGAAAAGCAAGTTTCACTCCAGCAAAAGCAACAAGGAAGTGACTTCACAAAAAATTTTCCTCTGCTGTAGGGTAATTTGTGCCTTTTGTGATTTAACTCAGTCTACCACATCTTGACCTAGTTGAAAACTGGGTCAGACCATTTTTCTTAAACGGAAGATTAAAAAAACACCCTCCCTTAAAACAAATGTATATTTTGTACTATTTTCTATATTCAGTTTCTCTTCTGCCTTTTTGGAGATGCTGACAAAAATTACTTGAGCCAGTTAAAGTAATTTTAACTAGACTCTGAATCCATAGAGAAAGGAATATAATCCGGGACTTCACAGAGATGTTAGAAGACTTATTTGTAGACACCCTTCTCGCACAGCCTTGGGTGTTAACCTAAATGACATTCAGCTCATTTCAGTCGTGACATTTCTCCCACTCTGAGCAATTAATGAGGCACAGATGAACTTTATTTTGACTCAAAGATTTCAATGAGGGACAGAAGGAGACAGGGTGACAGGAGCTGGGGAGGCAAGGAAGAGTGAGGCTGCAGGGTTAGGTTAAGAGCAGGGACTCCCAGGACACATTAAAAAGTTTGGGAGGATGATTTAAAGAAAAAAAAAGTGGAAATATGATCAGATCAGCATTTTGAAGTAGATTAGAAGGGGCTAGAGTGGCTGATGGGGTAATGTGGGAGAAATTGACCATAGTATAGAGCCAGCAGTGGAAGCAAATAATTCCTTGATGAACAAACACATCCTGGCCTGGACCAAAAATGCCACTTAGAGCATGATTACTCATGCTTTTTCCGCATCTGGCTGGTTGAAATGGGTATGATCCTCAAGGAAGGTTGCCAGGTAAAACAAAATGAGGATGCTCCATTAACTTTGAATTTCAGATAAACAACATAATTTTTTAGCATAACTATATCCCAGGCAATCTTTATATTAACCCCCATTCCCTTATACTAAAATATAAAAACAATTATAGAGGGCTATTTAGTTGAAATTCAAAGCTAATGGGAGATCCCATATTTTTATTGGATAAATCTGGCAACCCTATCCCCAAGGCAATCTTGGAAGCCTTGAGTAGAAGAAGGGAGAGTCAAAAGATACAAGGAGACTGGGTCTCTGCATTAGAGATGTGTGAGAACTACATAGGAAGGCTGCCTAGACTTTAGGACGTCTGACTTCCAGAATTGTAAGACAATAAATTTGTGTCAAATTAAGTCACTAAGATTGCAGTAATTTGTTACAGTGACAATTGAAAACTTATATATAACCTAACGCTTTTTTTCCCTTTCCCTCTTTCTTTGTTTACCCCATAGACACAGAGAATGCTAGAAAGGATATTGGTCATAAACAGAAGAACTTTATTCATTTTCAAAAGAGGAAACGGAAGACATGATCACTATTTCCACTTGTATTAACTCTCAGCATTCTTTCCTCGATGCTATCTGCACACTATCTTATGTTTCTCTTCCTCGTCCTTCTTTTCTTCATCTAATTCTCTAATTCTTTCTTGTCTTCCTGCTTTAATCCTCCATCATCATCTGTGCATCCTTTCATCCAACATCCTTTTCTCTGCTTGGGTTTCATTATTCCAAAAGAGCACATTTCAAATTCATTAGTCCTCACTTCCCCAACATGCTAGATATATGTAATCCTTCCTTTTATTACAATGTATCACTAATTATAGACCCGTTTGACTAAATAAACTTTCCTTTCACAAATGCAAAACTTCCAACTTGGTTGTCACATTTCAGTATTTGCTTGGGGCATTTGTTAAATGCCAATATTTTGGAGATACTCATTCTGTAGGTGTGGGTGGGGCTCAGGTATCTGTATATAAGTTAAGCACTTTGAGAAATAATTTGCATAGACCATCTGTTTCCAAGACTCTGGGATTTCACAGATTGGTTTTAAAAAAGTTGTGGGAGAGGCACAGCACAGGGGAGTTGATTAACATAGAGTTGTTAGATCTTTATTTTTCAGAGCAAAGTTATTAAAAACAAAGAAGCAAATATGGCATCATTCCATTAAACAAAAGATATTTTAACACTATAAATATAAGAAGAACACTTTCAGAATAATGAAAAACTCATCTTAAGAAAGCACAGGAGACATGCTTATGTGGATATATCAATTTTAAAAAGAATATATTAAATAATTCAAGTATTTTACTTCATTGGGGTTTTTTTCTTTATGCAAGCTTGTCAATTTGCACATCTATAGTTGGTGCAGTGTGAAATGAAGTGGCAATATCCTGCTTTTCCTGGATTTCATTTTTATCAGTTATTGTTGCAAATCTGTTCTCACATGCATATGTTGACAGAAATAAAAACAACTTCTTAAAGCTATTTCACTCAATCTAAAACATTCTGGATAAAGAAAAGGACCCTCAAGGTTTCAGTAATTTCTCCTGTTTTTTCTCATTCTTAATGGAGAAGAAAGCTGCTCTGGTTGGAGATTTGCCTGGTTGGGACCCAGGAAAACCAGGGTCCCAGGACCCTTTCCCTCCCTGGAAGTTACTCCCACTCAGGGATGGTTCCAGGGCTTAGGGCTAAGGAGCTGGGTCCAGGTGAGAGAAGTCTAGCCAGGGGAAATCTCATTCCAGACAGATACCACATTACTGACTTTGCCAGCCAGTGTTCTTTAGAGCACACCAGAATTACCTAGATAGCTTTAGAAACTGTTACTCCATCCTACTTCAGACCTATAGGATCAGAGTTTCTGGTAGTGTCTATATTGTCACAGCCCCTAGAGAAGAGCATGGCCAGGGCTCAAGTGCGCCTGTACATTTCTGAGCAATATTTCTGAGAGCTAATAAATGGTGCACTTCCCCTTATTTCCTGTGCATTCCCAGTAAGCAGCTTCAGGGGATCTTTGACTTCCCCATAGACTATGCCCAATCAACCAAAAGATACAAATCCCCATTTACTCCCTTTTTCTGAGCAGTTATAAGTTTGAATAACATGGTAGCAACGTAATCATAAGCTTTGTGATTTGTATAATTTTGTATCCATGTAATCATAAGTTTTATGATTTGTGTAACTTTTGCATGATGCATGATATCTTAGATCTTGTAAACTCCCTTTACTCTTAATTAACACTTCCGCTGGGCCCTACTGATAAAAGCTATCAGATACCTCTGATACCTGGCACCAGGAAGTCTGGACCAAAAAATGTCACTATCAATAAATGCAGCTAAAACTCAAGTTCTATACAATGCTCTGCTAGTCATGTGGCTAATGTATAGGTGCTAAGAATTCTGGATTTATAAAAGTGAACTGTAGAAGCCTGGAGGGTGAGCAGAACCATTTAAAACAGGCTTTTCTGGGTTCAAACTCAGAAATAAATTTTTTTCTACCAGTTCCCTGCCCCTTTGATTTATTGGTATTAAAGGGAGAAGCTGAACATTACTTGAATCACAACAAATATTGATTTTTTCTCTTGATCTTTTGAGCTTAAAAGTAGATCATGTGACTTTGGCCTAAACTAATCAGAGTATCTCATTTTTTTTAGCTTCGGCAATTGTTAAGGGATACATATGTAACCCACTAAAATAACATTTTTCCTGAGACTTTTGAGAAATAGTTTTATTCTTGCCACCCTGAATGTGGAATTATATTTTGTTACTGCTGAATACAGATCATGGAAAGCTAGCAAAATTTTGAGGGAAAAATATACACATATGAATAGCGAAACCATTATGTAATAAAGTGACTATGGCAGAAACACAAAGCCAGACACTTTTACATAGGCCTCCCAACTAATATAATATTAATAGAGTGAATACTCAGTAAATGATGCCTGACACTGCTCAGATATTAAATGCAATTAAGGTCTTCACTTAAGACCAAGCCTTAACCAGCTAACGAAAAGCCTTTACTTCCATCAACATCTCAGAGACTCTATTAGTTTCTTGACTCCTTATCCTCAGCAAAAATCATTAGTTTTAATTAAATGTATAAATAAAAATAGTAACTGGTTGAATTCCGAAGCACAGAAATTATTATAGAAGATTTAAATCTCTACCTAAATATCTATCTATATGATATCTAAAACTGAACTTTGACAATGAGCTACTCTCTGTATTCAGTATATTGCATCATTTTCTCATTTAATCTCCACTATGGATTTTTCAGGTATGCATAATTAACCCTAGTTTCAAGTCAAGGGACCAAAATACAGAGTTAACTCTCTGAGCGAGGAGTCAAATTTGAGTATATCTATATTAAGGCAATATCCATTTTCTAATGCCAAATCTTATTTATAGATATCTTTTGGATATATTTATATTGTTACAATTTTGATAAGTTTTTTAAAGCTATTACTTCAACTTGAATCACGGTCACATATTTGGAGCTCAGTTCATTACTAACCCCTCTCATATCAGGTCCTTTTCCCCCTCAACCAAAAACTGTGCTGTTGGCACTGTGAATTGGCACAACTCTTCTAAGGGAATTTGACAGCACATTAGGAAAGAGTTAAATGTTCTCATTCTATTTGAATCAGCAATGTCAATTCTAGGAATATTTCCTAAGTGGCTGAGTGCAATCAGGATGTTTATTTCAATGTAATTTAGAATAGCAAACGTTAAAAAGCAATAAAATACCCAAAGGAGAATTAAATAAATCAATTATTGCTTAATTACACAGTGGAATTCTTTGAGGCTATTAAAATTGTTTTCATAGGGGAATATTTAATAACATGAAAAAATGTTCACAATATATAAAACAGATAAAGCAGGACACTAAACATTATGTATAATATGCCCCTATAATCCTATTTTAATGTATACACAGATTTTTGGTTATCATTGAATAAAGTGATTCTGGGAATTTCTTTGCAAAGGCTTTAAAGATTGCAAAAATCAAAAAGCTACTGAAGTGAACTTAATCATAAAAAGTGAGTTTATTATCAGGATCTAGGATTATCCAGATGAAGTCAAAGTTTCAGTTACAATTGGGCCTCATGAGTGATGGGGACAAGGCAATGGAGAACTGCTGGGCATCAACTCAATGATATTCTTCAAATCTTCTTCTTTCCTCAAGGAATCTTCACCAATCTCTTCTGCTTCTCTGAAGACCTGCTTTGTTTTCCTTTCTACACTGGCTTTTTGTTTGCTTCCATGTGCACATTGAAGATTTTGAACGTGCGCCTCTACCCAAGATCACATTTTCACTTCAAGTCATCAGGAAAGTCTAATATTTCTGATTTCAAAAACAATAAAACTGTTTCATTAACCTACCTTGGGTCACATGTCAACCTTGATTCAATAAACAGTGATTAAAGTAAGAGGTCACCAATTAGGAATCTAAGTGTTCATGCCAACTCCAGGGATTGGGGATGGGTGGTAAGAGTCTGGAAAATTACCCCAAATAAAATTATTTTCTTATTTTTGCATGTTATGCTTTTTTGAACTGTTTGACCTGAACACATACCTCTGTTTTTACTAATGAAAAAAGTTACCAAAAATAAACTTTTCTACTAAGTTGAGAGGAACAATGAACATACTAGGTGAGTCTCTCTGTGTCAACAGCAGAGCTATGAATTATTTATCCTCTGCTGAAAATCTCATATGAGGTAGAGAACACTCTAAGAACTCAGTACAAATTTTCTCTTATCACTACACCCTCTACCTCTACATCTTGCATTGAAGATCTTGAAGTCATAGTAGAACAGCAGAGGGAAAGCTTAGATGTGGGATCCAAGAGTGCAAAGTGGCATATTGGGAGGGCTGGGGATGCTGGCTTCATTTAGCACACAAGAGAAGATGAGTAAGGAAGACAGAAACAGCATGATATGATGTAACTTTTCCTATATCCCAGGAGAGAGGGCAAGAGCTATGCCCCAGCTTCAGGAAGCTACTCTCATTTACTCATTTTTAATTTTGTAAAATGAGTGAGTGAGCTTGAGCCAAAAAATCTATAGCTCTAAAAACATTTATTTATAAATGTTGGGCAAGAGTAATTCATGAAATAATGAGCTTTGAATATTAAATTTGTTGTTTACGACAGCTAAAATATACCCTTAAGCTATTTTGGCCTGAGTACTACAAAGGGATTTTCAATATTTGAGGTCTTGGTCATTTATTACAGAATAGGCCTTGTCATTCAGGTGTGCAGTGCGCTGCTATTTTAATGGGGTTTTAAACCCTCCTTCATGGTTCATTAACATGGGTGGACATAACTGCAGAGGTCATAAAGCAAAATAGCTTTTCTACACTTAGTTGATAAATAGGTCAATCAGTTTACTCTATAGAAACAACAGCATCTCAGATAAGCACAAGTTGATACTCACACACAACTAATTGTATATGGGATGACCCATATGTCAACTTGAAAGCAATGTCCACACATTAAACTATTATCAACTATTTGCCACTGCTTTTCTGTGTTGGTTTCCTCTGGCTACATGCTACAATGCTCCCATTAAAAAATCTTCAAGATATCTTTCATTTGGAAATATAGAGAGGGTAGGAAAACATAGTTTTGCATACCCAATAAGTTAAATCTTCATCCAAAATTTTTGTTATTATGAGAGCTATTTCTCAACATGCCATAGTAAGTATTCTGTACTGCTCTACTGCTCTTCCTACTACCAACTGCATGATATTGTTTTAATTTCAGGTCAGCTTGCCCCTTTTTAAAAAAGATATGCTACACACCATAAATGTACTTGAATTCTATTCCTATAATCAGAAGTATGTCATGAGGTTTGCTGGCATTCAACTCTGATATTATACTGTTTGACATCATTCAATAATGTGTTGTACACTGAACAAACAAGCATTACTCTTTAGTCTTCAATATATGTCAAAATAAATGGCTATTTCAGGTCTAGTTTTTACAGAGTGACCATTCTATGTGGTGTCATGCTTTTACTCATTGAACTTAGCTTCCTGGAATGAGGAGCCTCAAGACCAAATATTAGTTTTGTAGTTTCCCAGCCTGTTTTCAACAAGCTGTCAAACCCAGAAATCCTTTTGAAACAATTTCAAGAGGCAGATTGTCATGCCTCATCTACTAAATTGCTTTATTATCTTCAGCACAATTGATACAAAGAGTCGACCCTCTCTTCAATTTTCTGATTTCATGAACCTCAGTTTATGTTTCTATGTAACTGCTTTTCTTTTTTCACCATAGCTATGTTGCTTATGCCCATTGATAAGATTATGTCTTGGATCATCTTAAACAATTAGAATACTTAAATAATTAGGATTATTTACAAGTTATCTTGGCAACTTGCTCAATAGATACTATTGTGGAGACTTACAAAAGAAAGGATTCAAAAACTGAATTAGATGGATCTATACCAGGCACTCAACTTCAGTGCCAAAGTCTTGCAGGGGATAATGTGAAATTACTTCACAGATTTAAACTACATTTCTGTTTTTATTTGTTCTCTCTACTCATACATTTTATTATAATTAATATGACAGATACTTGATTACATACATTGCTCTTTTTTTTTCTTAAACTATTTTATATTTTCCCTTTGTAATGTACCGTCTATTAGGTATTTCAAGTAAAGTCTTTGGCCTTCCTTATACTTCATCTTTTATTTTTTTACAGATATGGGGTACAATTCAGGGTTAGGTATACAAGTGTTCATTATGCAGGTACCCTTGTTGATGAGGTGTGCCCCTCCCTTCCCTGGCAGTGCCCCTCAACTGCCAATCTCACCCCCCTCGGCAGCTTCCCACTACTGCCAATCCCTTTCTTATAGTATTATGATAATTGTTCAAGGTCCACTTATGAGTGAGAACATGTGGCACTCTGTTCTTTGTTTCTGTAATAGATCACTGAGTATGATAGACATTATATCCATCCGAGTTGTTGAGAAGTCCATATGTTTGTCCTTCTTTATGGCTGCATAATATTTCATTGTGTATATGTACCACATTTTTATTATCCACGCCAACTTTGATGGGCAGTATGGTGGGTTCCATCATTTTGCTATTGTGAATAGAGCTGCAACAAACATGCGTGTGCAGGTATCTTTTATGTAGAATAATTTGAGTTCCTATGAATATATTCCCAATAGGGGGATTGCTGGATCATATGGAAGATCAATTTCTAGTTCTTTCAGAAATTGTCACACTGTCTTCCAAATAAGTTACATTAGTTTGCATTCCCACCAGCAGTGTAGAAGCATTCCTTTTTCTCCACATCCTTGCCAGCATCTGTTGTAGTTTGTTGTATTAATGATGGCCATTCTTACTAGGGTTAGGTGGTATCTCAATGTGGTTTTGACTTGCATTTCTCTGATGATGATAAGACTGAGCACTTTTTTATGTGTCTGTTGGCTGCCATATATCTTCTTTTGAGACGTGTCTATTTATTTCTTTTGCCCACTTTTTAATGATGCTGTTTGTTTGTTTTCCTTTTGGCACATACGAGTCCTTGTATATCCTAGATGTTAGGCCTTTGTCAGATATACATTTGGCAAATATTTTTCCCAGTCTGTGGGCTGTCTCCCTGCTCTCTTGATGGTTTCTTTTGCTTTGCAGAAGCTCATCAGTTTGATGAAGTCCCATTTGTCTATCTTCTTATGGCATGGGTACTTAGGGTTTTGATCAGGAATTGATTGCCAGTTCCAATTTCCATAAGTATGTCTCCTGCACTTTCTAAGATTCTTGTAGTCTGACATTTGGCAAAGTCTCAGGGCACAAAATAAATAGTTGCATTCTACTACACCAACAACAAGCAGGCAGAGAACCAAATAAAAAGCACAATCCCATTCACAATAGCCACAAAAAAATTAAACAACTCAGTATCTTCTTAACCAAAGAAGTAAAAGATCTTTACAATGAGAACTACAAAACACTGCTCAAAGAAATCCAGGAAGACACAAACAAATGGAAAAATATTCCACACTCATGGATAGGAAGAATCAACATTGTTAAGTTGTCCATCCTACCAAAGGCAATCTACAGATTCAACACAACACACATTAAATTACCAACATTATTCTTCTCAGACCTGGAAATGACGCTACTGAAATTCATATGGAAACATAAATGACCACGAATAGCCAAAACAATCCTTAGCAAAAGAAAAAAAGCAGGAGGTATCACACTTCCAGACTTCAGACTTTACTATAAGTCTACAATAATAAAAACAGCCTGGTATTGGTACAAGAACAGGCATATAGGCCAATTGTACAGGATAGAGATTCCAGAATCAAAGCCTCAGTTTTTCAATCAACTCACCTTTGACAAAGCCTCTAACAACAACCACTGGGGAGACGAGAACCTATTCAGTAAATGGTGCTGGGAAAACTGACTGATGACATGCAGAATATTGAAACAAGACTCCTACCTATCACCATATACAAAGATCAACTCCAAATGGATCAAAGACCTAAAAATGAAACCTTTTACTTACATATTATTTTTGCAAGTGGGTCATGGTGGTAAGAAGAGACAAGGTGCTTATTTGAACCTTGGAAATTTTTTAAAATGTGGAATGCTTCATGAATTTGCATGTCATCCTTGTGCAGGAGCCATGCAGTAATCTTCACTGTATTGTTCCAAGTTTAGTATATTTGCTACAGAAACGAGTACAAATCTTGGTGACTTTAAACTAAAAAACAATGTCAAAAGATTCATATTATAAAGAAATCAAAATAACAAAATGAAACAACCACATCCAGTTCTACTCCATTCCTCATCCTTTTCCCAACTACACAGAATCAGCTGCTTTTGATCATTTAAGTCATAGGTCTTTTCATATTATTTCAAAATTCTAAATGGCACAGTAACATTGATATCCCTAGATTTATTGATGTCAGACACTATCAAATATCTAGTTAAAATATGGCACTTTATCTCATTTAGCTCATCCTCTCATCTCCTTATCAGCATGTCATCAGCACTGTAATGAGTATCCCAGAGCTCATCTTTACCATCAGTTCTCAATCAATCTATTGATTCATTCATCTGATAAAATGTGTAAAACAACTACTGTGACCAAACCTTCTATAGGTGCTAGGAATATAGCAGTTTATGGAACATAACAAGCCCTGCCCCATAGAACTACCATTCTAATATGAAAGAGGAGAAAAGAGACAATACACATAAGGTACCAGGTGTTGATAACAGCTTCAAATTAAGAAGAGTGTATTGTAAGGAGCTGAGGGGGAGTGAAAGCGATTTAATATAGAGTCATCTGAGAAGACCTTTATGAGAAGGTGACATTTCAGCTGAGACAGGAACATAATGAAGGAGTGAGCCATGCCAATATCAGGGGAAATATGAAGAACAACAGCAGTCACATAATTGCTCCATCAAGGGACTGGCAAGAAAGCCAGTGCAAATGGGATACAGTGAGCCGAAAGAGAGTAGTAGAAGATGAGAGAGTTTGGGACAGTGAGCAGAGAAGGAAGTGTGTTGCAGATGACAAAGAGCTCTGACAGCCAAAAAGAAGAAAATAAGCTGTGTGAAATGGAGTCCCAGCAGTGTCCTTCATCAGGATAAATGGAGACATATAATATCATCACCCACCATGTCTAAGGCCTGGATCCCTCCATAGTAGCCTACCTACCACATAAGTACCACTAGATTACTTCTCATAATATAATAGTGTTCATAATGATGTTATAGAAAATACACTGGAGTAAGAAACATGTCATGACAAGAATGAAAGACAAAGAACTCATGTAAATCTGTGTGAAATGAAAAAAAGCTTTGAACCAAGGCAGTGACATTAGGTACTGAGAACAGTGAACAGACTGGGAAGATACTGGTAACTAATTATATGTGGGGTTTAAAGGAGAGATAGGATAAGAGACTGATTTCAAAGTCTCTAAATATTTAAGGAAATAAGGTGACTCAGCTGAAAAATTCAAGAGAGAAGGCAGGTTTGCTGAGGTTTTAAAAAATAGTTTACTATTAGACAATAGGTACCTGTCAGGTATTTGTCTTCACAAATACAATGTGAAATCTGCCATTGTAGAGAGTATATTTTTAAAAAATTATTTTTCAGGATTTAGTCTGTGCTAATATTTATTGGATTAACTAATCTTACCCAGTTTTATTCAATTATAATTAATTGAGTTGAAAAGGTGATAGGCTTAACACTAAAGGTTACATATCAGTAAGTTGCTGAAATCGGCAGAACTCTTCTGATCATCTAACAGTCTCTAACTATTGGTTTTCCTTAGATCAAAAATAAAATAAAATAATTAAAAACCTCTAACTAGTAGAAGACTGGTCTTAATATTTCCTATTCTATTGCTGCATTTATTTTATTTTAAAAATATTTGAGAAACTATAATTTTCCAGATGCTATACCAAGTATTGGAATATATAGATGCCATATCAGGTACTGGAACAAAAATGAGTAAGACATGGTTTCTATCTTATTCTTTGATGGTAACATATTTTTATTAATACATTATAAAAGAATCAACTATAAAGCTATTGGCTACAAACTAAGCACTTTTTAAGGAGCACAAGAAAGGACAATTTTTAAATCATCTCCACTATTCTCTTTAATAACACTAAATATGCATTTCTAGAAATTTAAAATCATCTCTCAAAGGGAAGCTTTAAAAATTATTATTTTACTTTTCTGCATTCTGCTTTATAAGGATCCACATCAAGGCCTGCAAATGCGTGGCATTTTCTTTTCCCCACTCATGACTCAAATCATGAATCTATCATAGATCTCTTTCCAAATGAACCCTGGTATCACCTCAGAAATATCTTTAATAGGACTCAAGCTAGCAGCAAGCAACAATTTATTCTGAGCATAGGAGATGAAAACTGATTGCCATCCAAGACTTGAGCAGGCACCTAACAAAAGAGGCTATGAAAAAAAACTCAACTCTATTAGTCATTGGGCAAATGCAAATTAAAACCACAATAAGAGACTAATGGCTAAAATGAACAACTATGACAATAGCAAGTGTTCATAAGGATGCAGGACAACTGAATCTGTCATTGCCAATGGTTCATCTATCTATCTATCTATCTATCTATCTATCTATCTATCTATCTATCTATCTATCTATCTATCATCTATCTATCTGTCTATCTATCTAGTGAATCAGAGTCTCACTCTGTTGCCCAAATCATGATGATGACTCACAGCAGGCTTGACCTCATGGGTTACAGTGATTATTCTTTCTCAGCATCCTGTGCAGATGGGACTACAGGCACATGTCACCACACCTGACTATTTACAAAAAAAATTTTATAGAGATGAGGTTTTACTATGTTGCCCAGGCTGGTCTTGAACTCCTGAGCTCAAGTAATCTGCCCACCTCAGCCTTCCAAAGTGCTGGGATTACGGATGAGAGCCACCATACACTGGCTTATGGTTTAGTTTTAAAATGGACTCAGCTACTTGATAAAATTGTTTGAATATGTGCATCTCCCTCTACCTAGAAATCCTTTGCCTAGGGATACATAGAAATGTGCCCATATATACAACAAAAGATATGTAGAAAAATACGCAAAGCAGCAATATTCAAAACAGCCAAAATTAGAAACACCCCCAATGCCCTGCTTTATTAAATAGACATAGCATTTTTACATAATTACACATTACATTATATAATACTATACAGTGATAAGAACAATCTAAAGTGCTTACAGCATAGGTGAATCTCACAAACATAATATTGGACAAAAGTGTCCAGAAACAAAGAATTATATTATATAAAATTTTGTTTATGTAAAGTTTAAAACACAAACAAAGCTATCCTATGGTGTTGGACATTATATAGTAATTACCATTGGAAGGTTGTAACTTGGAAGGATGTCAGAGTTGATAAGAGCTGATAATCTAGGTTACATGGGTGGGCTCATTTTATGAAAAAAATGAATTTAGCTGCAGTCATGTAACTTGTATGTTATACCATATGTATGTTGTAATAAATAAATTTACTTGAAAAACTAAATACTCTGAATTAACACCACTAATTTTGAATTTTCTTTACCCCTGTGACTATCTATGCTTTCATTATCAAACACTGGTCTAGTCAATTACAACAAAGTTTAAAAATAAAATTTCAACTCAGCTGGGCTCGGTGGCTCAGCCTGTAATCCCACGCTTTGGGAGGCTGAGGTGAGTGGATTGCCTGAGCCCACGGGTTCGAGACCCATTTGGGCAACTTGGCGAGACCTCATCTCTACAATAAATCAAAAATCAGCCGGGCATGGTAGCATGTGCCAGTAATTCCGGCTACTCGGAAGGCTGAGGCGGAAGGATCGCCAGAACCCAGCAGGTAGAGGCTGCAGTGGTCGGGAGCGGCCACTGCGCTCCAGTCTGGGCGACAGAGTGAGACTCCAACACACACACACACACACACACACAAATAAAAATAAAATTTCAACTCCTGTTAAATAAGCCCAGTTTTATAGTAAAATTAATTTCCTTCTTCTTTTAAATGGGTTTTCTTACTATTATTTCACTTGATTTTATCTTTATGTCAAAATTTTATTGCAAAAATCTTTTAAAGGATAAGCTAAATACAATTTTGAAATAAAATACTTTCAAAAAGAATAATGTATTCAATTCTTAACACTATGAGCTTGAGCATTTATTAAAACACATTCATGAGTTGCAAAAAGAGAAACAATATAAAAAGTCTGTAGGATTCAGGCACATTTTTCTAATATTTTTTATTCTTATTACTTGTGTCATTTGTTTCATTTCAGACATTTTTATACTGAGTCATGTAAAATATTTGTTATTTTCTGTTGACTATTATTTATTTGGATGATAAATATAAACTGTGTATTGTAGCATTTATTTGGCAAATTCTCAAACATTTGTCCTTATATACTTTTTTGTATGTAAACTTGACAACTCAATAGACTTATAGATATAAAATTAAAAATTGTTTTTTGTTTTTTTTAAAGAGAGCAAATGTACCTCAGATGTTTTGTTTAACCCAGTTTTGAAAACTTCATTCTTTTGGTTAGCAATTGATTTAGAAAAGGGTGTGTGATGTAATTTCTGATTGAGGTGTCATGAGGGAGGAGCTGCTGGTGCTTGGGAAAAGACTGTCTTTTTGCCAAAGAAAAGGTTTGTTCTTTTCCACTGGAAAAGATGTAGATTTGCTATCTGGGTAGCAGCAACAATGATTAGATCCATCAAGAAAGGCCAGAACTTAGAGGCTTATTCTTTCTTGACTATGATAAATAAACTTGTGACTATACATGCTTTTGCAATTTACTCAATCTGTATTGCAGAACAGGATGATGAGCCATCATGAAAGAAGAAAAAGATGGAACAACCTAGGTCCTTGGTGACATAATTGATTTATGAAAATTACCTCACCTGGGGCTGACATATCACTGGGATTCTACAAGTAGGTGTAATAACACGTGTACTTTTTTAAAACTATTTTTTTCCTTTCAGTTATAGTAGGAAAATCAAAACATCCTAACTAATTTAGAGGACAAAGACCATTCTCTTTTAGACTTCCCTGAGTACTCAGTTCCTTGTCCCAAATGTGACAGGTGTCTAACAAATATTCACTAAATTTGCAATTTGGGCTTCTCACTCTTAAATATATCTACCAATATTTTTCAAACTTTATTCACAATCAGCCCCACACCAGGAGAAAATGTGTATTCAGTTTAAGTTACTTTTAATTAATTAATTAAATTCATTTTAACTTACATTTTATTTCTCCCTAAGGAGTGATTGCCTTTTTTAATGCAATCCTCCCTCCTTTAAGAATACACATGCTGGTGGCTAAGCCTGTAATCCAGCACTTTGGAAGACCGAGGCAAGTGTATTGCCTGAACCAGCGGGTTTGAGACCAGTCTGGGCAACTTGGTGATACATCCTCTCTACAATTAAAAAAAAAATAGCCAGGCATGGTAGTGCTCGCCTGTAGTTCTGGCTACTTGGAAGGCTGAGGCAGAAGGATTTGCCTGAGCCCAGCAAGTAGAGGCTGTGGTAGCTGGGAGCGTGCCACTGCACTCTAGCCTGGGAGACAGAGTGAGACTACAATTCAAAAAAAAAAAAGAAAAGAAAAACTTAAAAAAAAAAAAAAGAATGCACATGCTAGAGGGAATCTCATTATGGCTAAATTTGTGGGGTTTTTTTTAGATTATACATCATTGTAATTTTCTTTATACTTTTTGATCTTCCATAACTGTTTACAATGATCTTTACTTTTATCATCAGAACAACGAACACTTTTTAAATACAAGAAAGCCATGATAAATGTTTAATTAATCTAATGCAAAATATAACACTATATTAAAGTATACTTCTTTTGAATTTTCATCTTTGTCTTTTACACATAGAACCAATGCCACAGTGAAATGGGCTGGCAGCTCAGGCACAAGGGCTAGACAGAGAGTCTGTGAAGTTGTGTCAGATCTGAAATATTGATTATCTCAGGATAAGGAATGGAATGGGGCAGAGCCTATGAATCTCAGAGCTGTGAACCTCAGAGCCTGTGAACCTTGCAGGATGCTCATTACAACACTTTCTATATGCTATTTTTTTAAAAAGATAAATCTTGAAGATTGTGGATTTTGTTTTATTGAGAGAGGAACTATTCCAAAGTTGACTTAGTTGACCCAAATGCTATAGCCAAGTAACTCAAAGGTGCAGAAGTTTAAGAGGAGGTATAACTAGACAGACAGTTCTACAAAGGACCTGAGGCTTATATGTACACAGCCAGCCTCCAAGTAGCCCTTGTAATAAAGGCAGTTATGGGATGGTTCCTGTCTTCTTCTTTTTCCTCTGGTTTGATATGCCCTTGTATCACCTTTTCAAGGCTGACCCTCCTGTAACCTAATTTCCATCTAGATAAAAATGTTCAAACTATGTGGGGGAAGGAGGTTGGTGGGATGGGGCAGTGAATACTTCATTTTAATTACTGAATAGATCCCTGATGGCAGTGAGATTAGCTATGGCGCAACCTTCTAACTGTATGAAGTACCATATTGCAACACAGAGTAAATATAATTGGACAGATATAAATATTTACAAGTTTATTTTATCATATGCAAATAAGTAGTAAGCCTAGATTACAAGCTGTTTTATATATTTGTATATAATTTGTGTGTTTATAAGAACACACATTGGTAACATTTTTTTCCTTGCATGCAGTCATATTTTCTGAAACTTGGTAGGAATATTTTTGTAAGATACATTATGTAATATACCAGCAACAAAGAAGAAATAATGATGACTGCACTGTAAAAATGTATTAGAATGCTATTTAGACTATTGCAGAAATGCTTACTGATGTCTTTTAAACAGCTTCTTGGTAATTTCCAAGCCTGAGTGTTACTTCATTTAACAATACATGGTTTTCGTCCAGTCCAGCTTGGCAAGGCAGCTGGTGGAAGCTGCTAGGGGAGGGAGGGGCATGCCTCATCAACAAGGGCACCTGGATGATCAATGTTTGTATACCTAGCAATGAATTGTACCCCATATCTTTATAATAAATAAATTAATTAATTTAAAAAACAATACATGGTTAATTAGGAGACAGAGTTAAGATTAAATAATAAACTCAGGGCAGTCCAGCATTCTCTATGCTTTTAACTTGCTACCTCACTTACAAAATTAAAGGAATGGTAATTCCATTTATAGGAGAAGCAATAGAACAGATTTATCTGATCCCTCAAGGCAGATTCTCATTGTTATCATGAATTTCATTTCACAGAATGACATAGAGGATTTAGGGATGGGGATGTGTATAGGGACATTGGAAAGATGTTAGGTTGAGCTGGAAGGGGAAGGCTGATTATTTCCGGGTGTGATTTCTCCAGAGGCTTGGTAGTTGTTTCATCCCATGTCTCTGTGCTCAACATTAGGTTTCCATCATGGTATCTTGCAATGGATACCTATTTTTTTATGTGCTTCCCACCCCACTTGCACACACAATCTATTTCCTTCTACTTTCCGACCCAAACACAGTGGGTCCATATGTAGCAATAAACATAGCACCACCTAGCAGGCCACAGTTGATGAGTGATATCTTGCAACCTTGGGCCGGCTGTATCAACCTCACCTTGGAGGCCGTTAGAAGTTAAGAAATTCTGGCTACATTATTGCTCTACTGAATTAGAATCCAAATTTTCCTAAATTCCTAAGGTGATTTGCATGTATATTGATTTGTGATGCAATGGCCTAGATCACTCTATTACTGATAGCCCACTCAGCCAAAGGTTTTGATTTGCCTTGGATCATTATAACAAATATGTCTTTGTCCTTTAGCTAACCTCAGTGAACTTTTGTTACTTTTGTTACCTATAACTAGAAGATTCCAGATAGGCCCATTTTATCTCTTCAACCATTTTTAGTTCTTAAAATATGGCAAACTTTTACATTTAATTTCAAGGAAAAGCTTTCCTCCCCCAATTAGCATTAAAATAAATAATATTGAGAAATAATCACATTAGGGGACCTGAAATTAAGAGTTATTTGTTGAAGTTTAAAGTGTGATTTGATTTATGCAACTTTGAACATAGAATAACAATTCATGCTTAAAAGCAGCATTTATTTACAGGCAGATCCTGTCACTAAAGGATGATTTTAAGAATAATATTGTGTTTATAAATTGCAAGAAAAAAAAAGAATGTAGAGAGAGCCTGCAGATTAAGAAAGACTTAAACTATATATCATATTAATGTAGACTAAAGTGTCTAGTGATGGACATTTGGGTGGTAAAAACCATTACAAATGATGACTATAAAGATAAGTTTATTTCCCATAATGGTTACTTATGGGAAAAGAAAAGAGTTATAATTGAGGAGGAGCACCTGGAAAGGACTTTGTAATAATTGGCAAAAGTCTACTTCTTAGCCTGGAGGTAGTTACAAAATGGTAGGTGTAAAATAATTTTTAAGTTTTGTGAGACTTTTTGTAACTGCATTTTATTGTATTATACAAATATTTGAGTAGCAGTAACAGAAAAACTTATAGGAAAGTTCAGTTTTATCCAAGAGTTGAGATCATTTTTTCTGCATATCGGGATCTTTGCAAACATGTTGACAACATGTGCTTTACTAAGACAGTATTAAAGTCCAATTATAAGAAAATAAGTACCTTGTTGAAAAAAATAACTCTAAGTAAATTAAATAATGAGCATGTTTTTAGGACTCATCATTCTGGGTTTCATGCTGCACTTATTCATTTTTAAGCAGTTCTGTGATTTTATTTTAGCCTAGCAGTAACTGGTATAGTGCTCAAACATGGGAACTCTAGAGCCCAGATGCCCAAATACTAATGTGACCTCATTGTGTTGTTAATGGTGAGCCATTTACTTATCCTCATCTGGAAATATGGGTAATCATAGAATCAACCTCAGAGCTTTCCTAAGAATGTGAATATAAGTGTCAAGTAAACAAGCCTTGTGCCTGTTCCATCTGTGAGCTTAATACCTGTTCACTACTAGGAGACGTTGTGAAAAGAGCAGGGCTTTTAGAGTGTCATGATTTGGACTGAGGACCAACTCTTTTTTTAAGCAG
>CAUYQG010143479.1:0-31676 GCA_963574415.1 Tarsius wallacei | reverse complement strand
GGTGTTAGTGGATTTATTACGTTTGATGTTCCGTTCTGGATTTAGACTCAAACTAAAAAAAAAAAAAAAAAGGAAAAAAGAAACCAGAGAAGTGACGTGGTCTGAGTGAGGATTCTTAAAGGATCCCTCTGGCTGCTATCCTGAGAATAAGCTGTAGGGCAGCCAGAGTAGCAGCAGGAGACCAGTTGCCATGGTCCCCTGGAAGCTTGAGGGTGGTTTGGATCACACGGTAGCAGTGGACATGGTGAGAAGGGGTCAGATTCAGGATGCTGCCATAGGATTCCTCGATGAATTGCATGTGGGCTTTCAGAGGAAGAAGTGTACAGTGACTCCAGGGCTTTGGGCTTCCAAATGAAGATGCTCGGTTTTGGGGGGCAGAAGATGTTGAGGGAGCAGTGCAGACTACTCACAGAAAACACAGGGTAGATGTGGACCCAGACTGGGGTCTGAGGGCTCCTGTGCTGAATTGGTTTGGGCAAGGATCTGGGCTGGTGACAAAGAACCAGACGCTGGAGCCAGGAGTTGGGTAGAGCTGGTGAGCAGTATGGCTGGAGCAGAAAACCTTTAGGCCAAAGCCAAAAGTTAAGATAGATTGAAGGTGGGGGGAGGTGCAACACTGAAGGCAAAGTCAAGGTCGGGGTTCGGTGTTTCAGTCCAATATGGGAGGCATAGGCAATCATTCAAATAGGACAAGGGCAATGGTGATGTGTCAAGTACCAGGCATGATGCGAAAAGGCTTCATGTACAGTATCTCAGTTAATTCTTGTAACAACCCTGTGAATGGAGTAGCTCTGCTTGACAAATGAGGAAAACCAAGAGGCTGGATAACCTATCCAAGGCCATGAGGCTGGTGAGCAGAAGGTCAGGGTCAAGTATAGTTTGGATTGGACTCCACAGCAAGTGTGCTCAGGTACTATGCAATACTGCAAGGGTCAGTGTCTTGTTGAGCAGCTGAGGTCGCCCCAGAGGTTCCCGTTGGTGGGTGTGGGAGTGGTGAGTACAGGTAGAAATGGAGTCCAAGTGTACTGAGGTGGGTCCAAGTCTGTGGTTTAAGATGGGTGTGAAGATTCAGGCTCAGCCTGGACTTTGAACCAGGAGACCTGAAGCAGCATCTCAGATCTGGCACCAGCAGCCCCACTCACCCAACTGCGGCAGTGCTAAGACCTGATCAGGCCAGGCACTTACAGTTGCCAGCAGTTGTAATGGAAGGTAAACATTCTGCTTAGCTAGGTTTGTAACACCATCACTGCGTTATACCAAGGCCTCCAAGATAAACAGGCAACCCCAGTGGAATGCCATCATTAGACCTCAACATTGCAGCTGAAACATCACTCCAGTGTGGATGATCACACACCCCTCCCTTCTGTGAGATAGTCGCTACATACCAGACATTGGAGGAGCTCACAAAGATCCCTCTCTTGGCCTGGCTCATTTAAGGAGACTGCCCTAGGCCCTATGAGGAAAGAGCTTGCTGAGTCCACTGACCTTTCAAAGTAAACAACCATGGGCTTGCAATACTTTTGACTCTTTTTCTCTACCAGTCAACTGGTAATGGTGCTCTGAACACAAACCTTCCTTCTCCATCTGCTTAAAAGGCACATGAACGCACCTGGTCCAAAACAGGTATGATAAAAGTAAGATCTATAAGTAGCATTTTCTGCCAAGGGCTAATCATTGTGCTACTATGATGGGTTAGAATTCCAGCAAGATACCGTCCTGTTCAGAAGCTGTCCCAGGTAGGTGCATTGCCAGGCTTGAGTAATATGCATCTTCTGGTTAATAAGAAATGCAGGCTGAGATTGAGTGAGTCCGTGGCAAAATTGAGTCCAGAATTCAGATCTCCCGATTCCCAGTTCAGTCCTCTTTCTTTTATGTTGAGAAAGCACTAGACGTAAATGCTAAGCAGTTCAACGTGAACAGGAATAGGGCAAAGCTACCATGAACTCATACTGTATACATGATAGATCTACTTGGGGTAGAGCTTCTACCAGCTTTGAATTCAATAGTAAGTGGGAACTGAAAAGGCTGAGATTAGGTGAGTGGTGCAGACCATCAGCCTACTTAATGACCGGCCCAGGAACTAAATGTGCTCTATGTAAAACACACCAAAGCATCTGATGGAAGACAATACTTTCAAATGAAATAATTTCAGAAAGAACACTACTATGCAGTAGGTTTTTAGCCTAGAAGCAAAGGTGACATTATGTTGGGCTTTATTTTGAAAACACTGATTCATGATGCTCTACATTCTACCTTTACTCGTTAGATATGGGCCCCAGTGTAAATTGATATAATTGGCTCTGCCTTTAAGATTTAAACCTCAGCCGGGCTCGGTGGCTCAGCCTGTAATCCCGTGCCTTGGGAGGCTGAGGTGTGTGGATTACCTGAGCCCGCGGGTTCAAGAACCGCCTTGGCAACTTGGTGAGACCTCATCTCTACAATAAATCAAAAAATTAGCCAGGCGTAGTGGTGCGCGCCTGTAGTTCCAGCTACTTGGAAGGCTGAGGTGGAAGGATCGCCGGAGCCCAGCAGGTCAAGGCTGCGGTGGCCAGGAGCGGCCACTGCACTCCAGTCTGGGCGACAGAGTGAGATTCCAACTCAAAAAAAAAAAAAAAAATCTAATTCAAACCAGTAATGATTGGCTTGCATTCCCACTCTGTTACAGGCTCTTTGGGATGCTAGAGTAACTTGAACCAAGTACAGAATTCTACAGAACTTTATTTAATCTACTGTCAAAGCAGAAGGTCTGGAAAGGGGGCTAAGGGACATCTGATTCCAGCCAAGATGGAGTAGTCTCATTTGTCCCAGGTCCTCCCTCTTACAACTACAAAACCCTGGACATAATTCTTATTTTATAAAGGTGTAACACTCATAAAATAGCCATAAAGAATTATTATATCTATTGATATGGATGAGAAACTACAATTTTTGTGTTTAATACTGCCAGATGACTTTTACGTGGATGACACTTATTGTCAGTAGCTTTCATATTTTCTCATATATGAGAAAAAAGCATGTATTTTGTCATACACACACCGTTGTTTCTTGCTCAAAAAAAATCATGGCTTATCATTTCAGTGAATGCATACATATTTATAATTGAGCACCTACCATGTACTAGACTTGGGGCTACAAAGCTAAAAACATACCAACCCTGAATTCACAGAGTTTACTGTCTAGTGGAGAAACAGACATGCAAGGGGTGGAGCCACATAGGCAACCCGTTTAAAGTTCTACAGGAGACAATCAGGAAGGCTTCCTGGCAGAGGAAGACCATAACCTAGACCTGGAAACATGGGTAGCGTGTGGAAGACGGTAGGAGCAAAGAGCTGGCTGATGACTAGAAATGCTTTCCAGGTCTCATTTTTATTAGTTTTCCAGTGCTAGACTTCCCAATTCTTTCTGTCTCCTACTTCTTCCAAGGAAATGGTAATGGTCGAACCACACCAAGGAAGGAGAGGGAGAAAGGGGAAGGGTATTTAGAAAATAAGGAGTGAAATTCCTGAGTCTGCAAGATCAGATGCTGATGGGTAGAGGGGCAGGTAAGGCTGTGAATCTTCCTCACTGAGCTGCTGGGCTCTGTAAGACACGGGCTTGGTCAGGACTTAGGGGAGAAGGGACTTCAGAGTCCCATCCATGCATTGACTATGAGGGACAGAGGCACCACTGAGTGGTAAGCGTGTTTTTACTTCTGTTTCTGAAGTTACAGGAAATAAAATTCCCAGATTTTTAGATCCTGTGTATTTGTATTCAGGATCCACATTGTTGAAAACCGTTTTCTCCAAAACCTGTATGGAATAATTTCATGCTTTTCTTTTTTTTGTTGTTTTTTTCTCTTTAAAAAAAATGTTCATTGCTACACAATCCTACCCATCCCCCACCCTCTGGCATTTCCTGCCAGGCCTGGGAAGCCAAACCATGGAGGGCTTTGCTGCAAAGGAAACAAGGGGTGAACTCCTAGAGAATCTCCCTTGGCCAACCTCCCTCAGTGCCTTGGGGAAAAGGCAGCATGGAAAAATCCTTAAAAAGCCACTGGAGATGTTTTTCTTTTTTTTTCTTTTTTTTTTTTTTTTTTTTAGTCGGAGTCTCACTCTGTCGCCCAGACTGGAGTGCAGTGGCCGCTCCTAGCCACCACAGCCTCAACCTGCTGGGCTCCGACGATCCTTCCACCTCAGTCTTCCAAGTAGCTGGAACTACAGGCATGCGCTACCACACCCGGCTAATTTTTTGATTTATTGTAGAGATGAGGTCTCGCCAAGTTGCCCAGGCAGGTCTCGAACTCGCAGGCTTGGGCAATCCCCCACTCACTTTAGCCTCCCAAGGTGCGGGATTACAGGCTGAGCCACCAAGCCGGCTGGAGATGTTTTTCAAATGCATTTTAAAAATCTGCATGAGTGTAGGGAGAACTGCTGAGAAGGAACTGCCTTGTGTTGACAAGGGAGGAGAAAAAGTGTAGTTTCAAGAAACTGTTTATTTTGACTGTTCACGCTGAAGGACAGCAAACACTAAAGAAAAAAAAACAGTAAAAATTAGGCCATTGGTCGATTTTTTTTTTTAAAGAGATGACTATGCCAGATTAAGTCGAAAAGAGCTGACAAAGCAGTTGAATGAAGTGTGGGTCTCTTTCCTATCAGACCACACTGTCTGAGATAACAGGATTGTGGCGGAGTGGGAGAGTGTGTGGCCGGATTTGTGTGAGGGCTTCACAAGAGTAGATTGAGATGCTCAACTCAATGCATTGGCTGTTGGGTCAGGCAACCACCTGAAAAATCAATAAAAGATTTCAAACAGAGATAGCCTCAGTAATTTGTAACAGGTTTCAGGGAAATGAGATCGGTGGTAGAGGTTACAGGCTCAGTGCTGGCAGAATCAATTATCAGTAGAATCACACTCCAGGGAATTCCACTTCCTCTCTTCTGAAGACCATCCTTGTCTGATGGTGGACTGAGCAACAGCGCAATTTCTTTCAGGCAGCCAATGAATACATCTCAAGTGAGGGCCTGTGGTGTGTGAATCACTGCGGGACGGAACAAGACTTTTATGGTATGGCCTTTGGTCGAACTCATCGGGGTTATGGATAAGTTCTATTCTCTTGTGGAGGAATGGTGGCTATGCGTGTGTGTGGTGGGGTATGGCTGTGTAGATGGATGAGCAGTGCTCCAGCCGGTCACAGAAAGGAGATCATGGGTTTTCACAATCCATCTGGGCTTCGTGGAGCAGGACTTCACCCAGGATTCATGTGTGAAGGAAGGAAAGGTCATGGAGTTTATTAATGCTCGTGTGACCTGGGGAAAGAGAGGGACGTGTTGGCTCTTACTCTACAACCTGCTGCCTCTTGTAACTTTTTGGCCCATAAGGAAACCTTGCATTGGAATGGGACCGTTGCTTTTTAAAAATATTTTTACTTATATGAGTCATCTCACACCTACCTCATGATGTCTGTGTGAGGTAAGTATGGTCATTCACTCCCCTTTTATTTTTAATTTTTTTTGTTGTGGTGCAATAAGCATAATAGAAACATAATATAAAAACTGTCATCTTAACCATTTTTAAGTATATGGTCCAATGGTATTAAATACATTCATAATGTTGTAAATCCATCACCACCTTCTGTCTCCATAACTCTTTTTCATCTGTAAAACTGAAACTCTATATTCATTAAACAATAACTCCCCATTCCTCTCCCCTCAGCCGCTGGCAACCACCAATCTACTGTTAGTCTCTATAATTTTGACTACTCTAAAGTACCTCATATAAGTGGAACTTTACAGTGGAATCTTATCTTTGTGACTGGCCCATTTTATTTAGCATAATGTTCTCAGGGCTTATCCATGTTGTAGCATGTGTCATAATTTCCTTCCCTTTAAAGGCTAAATAATATTCCATGGTATGTATATACCACATTTGCTTCTCCATTCATTGAAGATGGACACTCAGTCTTCCACGTTTTAGCTACTACAAGTAATGCTGCTATGAACATGGGTGTACAAATATCTCTTTGAGGTCCTACTTTCAATTTTGGGGGGTACATGCCCAGAAATGGGATTCCTGGATCATATGGCAATTCTATTTTTAATTTCTAGAGGAACCTCCATACTGTTTCCATCATGGCTGCACTATCTTAAATTCCCGTCAACAGTGCACAGGGGTTCCGGTCTCTCCAGCACCTTGCCGACACTTGTTATTTTCTGGTTTTTTGATAGTCGTCATTTGGATGCGTGTGGGATAGTATCACATTGTCGTTTTAATGTGTACCTCCCTGGTGATTTGTGGTCATTCATCTTTACAGATGAGAAAATAAGGCCCAGTGAGGTCTTACAACTTGTTTATAACAGAACCCAGATTGGAATCGAGGTTTCCCAGCAGCCTTTGTTGTTCACACTACATTTATCTGCCTCTAAATCCTCCTGTCTGTCCAAATCCTCTGCTTCAAATATTCTCACTTCCAGATCCCCTCTCCTCAGTTCCCATTTACCATCACACATGTGAGAAAGTGGCTGAGGGGAACAGCTCTGTTTTACATGGATTCAATGAAATTAGAGTAAAACAATTAATGCCCTTATGCTGGTGAGAGTTGCAAGGTCCATCAGCTTGTTTTTGGAAATGTGTCTGTTGTCTGAAAGCACAAGAGAGAGGGGAAGAAGAAGGGGGTGCGGGCCCAGGAATTGTCCAGAATTGGCTGGAGCAAGCTGAGGCCCTCACACTTGCTCATTCAGCCATTGCTCACTGAGCACCCACTTTGTGCCATGCTGTGGGGTAGCATGAGGCACCACACTGCCTGCTGAGGACCCAGTAGGGTAGTGTAGGTTCCCAGCCTTGTAGGTAGGTAAGTGTCCCGGCCTTGTGAACTTAAAACCTCATGGGTGCATATTTATTGCAATAAATCAGTTCGTCTCTCTAGTACTCAGAACTCAGTGCTTTATTTTTCTTTAGAAACCATTGGTTTTATTTATTTTTTATTGGTTTTTTGAATCACAAAGAATATTTAATTACAGAAAATTTGGAAAATTCAGAAAAGGTCAAACAAGAAAAGAATATAAATATCCACTACTGATATTTGGATGTGCCTATTTCCAGTTTTTAAAAAATGCAGATCTGTTCACGCATCTACATTTGTAAAATGGGTATCACACTCCATGGTATACTGTTTCATCTGGTCATATAGTGTAACTCTTTTCCTTGTCACTGAATATCCTTCAAGCAATTTCTAGGGCTCTACAGTATCTGGGGGCCTTTTGCAGGGACATTCTGCATTGGGGGTTTGGGTAGCTGATAAGTGCCTGGTTCTTACAGAACTGACGTTAGCAGCAAGCAGACTAGAGGCTGTGCCTGGCACTGCCCAATGAGGGCGTTTGCGTCTCTGCAGCAGAACACCTCCTACTATTTCTGTTTCTTTCTAGAACATCAACTCGAGTACAGCTTGTAAATAATCTGTTTAATATTGACATCATGTAAACTAGGATTTAAATTTCTTTAACATTAAATACGTATGCATACAGCAGGTCTTCACATAATATCATTTCGTTCAAGGTTGCTTCTTGATAATGTTGATGAGAAAAAACAAAATCTATCCCTGGCCGGGGTCACCATCCGTGTGGAGTTTACACACTGTCTCTGGGTCTGTGCCGGTTTTCTCCAGGAATTCCAGTTTCCTCCCACATCCCAAAGATGTGCATGTTAGGTTCATTGGCATTTCTACACGGTCCCAGTCAGAGTGAGGATGAGTGTGAGTGCGCCCTGTCATAGGTTGGTGTCCAGGCCATGGCTGGTTCCCAGCTTGCACCCTGAGCTGTCAGGATAGGCGCTGGTCATCTGAGGCCCTGAACTGAATAAGTGGGTAGATAATTATCTTACTACTTTTTCGTTTTTATTCATCTTTCCCTCTCTCCCTCTCTATTTTCTTTCCTTTCTTCCTTCTTTTCTTCCTTCCTTCCTCTCACTCACTTCTCCCAGGCTGGAGTGCAGTGACTTGATCACTGCTCCCTGCAGCCTCAGCCTCCTGAGCTCAGGTAAACCTTCCGCTTCAGCCTCCCGAGTAGCTGGGATTATAGGCGGAAGCTACCACGCCTGGCCCGATTAATCTTTCTTAAATGTATATCTGGTTCACATTTACTTCAACATATTATATTAGAAGGGTTATCTCAATTTTACTTTTAGAAGTGTTCTAAGTAACTTCTTTATTTAGCAGTTTGATGTGTTTGTGACCAAAAATATGCCACAGGAACTTACCTCTTGTTTCCATCAATTAGACTGTGGTAACATTGGTTTTCTTATACATCATTTCTTTTAAAGTCACATTTTCCAAGAGGGCATTAAGTGAGGACCTACTGCATGTTTGGCTAGTGGATGTTTTTTTCACCACGAAGGAGTATATATTTACCCATTGTCCTAAACTATTTGCTTATTCTTCCAAAGCTTTGGTTTTCAAATTAGGTTTTGTGGTGGTTCCTCAGTTGCTGCAGTGTGTGTGTGTGTGTATGTGTGTGTGTGTATACACAGACCTTGTGTGTGCTGTGGCGGAAGGACCTTGGCACACACCTCCTGTTCTATCCAGCAGGGCGGCCCTGCTTCCAGCTGCTCTGCATGTTAGTTTTCCGAGGAAGATCACGTTTGAAGAAAGGATTTCACTTGGAAAAAAGTGTTCACAACCACCACATCTTCCACTGAGAGTTGGAAAGAATCTTGATGATCTTTAACTTAGCAATAGTAGGAGCTAACGTGCGACATCTCCTGAAGGTTTTTATTATAAATGTTCCTGCATTATTAAAGTAGACGCATTCCTGAGATTTGGTGGAGATGGGACTTTGGAAGTAGATTCTAGATTCTCATACGCTGTGCATGGGCTGTCTTTGACTTGGTCAGATCACTCACAGAAGTGCCTGCTAATGTGTGTGTTTAAACCTTTGGTTCACTGCCGACAGGTGTGGGGGCCTGGGATAGAGTGTGACTGGGCTATGACACTGCTCCGTCAATCATGAGAATCTGCTCTGTGCCAGAACTTTTGTAGGTGCCATTGAGAGGTAACAGGGACTTGGAACTCTTATGTTTAAGGAGAGAGAGGACATGGAACATCAGCAGAACTTAGAATAAAGGCAATACATGGTAAAAAGCAAGGAGAGACTTAAATTTATTGAGAACCTATTCTGCGGCAAGCCTTATACATGGTGAATAAGAACTAAGCTCATAAGTCTAACATAAGTCCCATGGGATGTGGCATTGTTGCCAGTTCTTTGGGCAGGTGAGGAAACAGACTCAGGGAGGCTTAGCCACTTGGTCAGCATCACCTAGAATTGAGTGGTAGACCTGAGATTCAGGCCAGCATCCCCACCTTTGCCTCCAGGGGGAGAGAAGGGCCACTGTGGGACAAAGTAGATGGGAAACGTGCTTTGCAGGGTTGTGGCTGGGGGTGGAAATGGGAAGCAGGATACAGCAAGTTTCAGGGAGGGGGAAGTTTGTAGGAATGGATCCCTGATTTAGGGGATGTGATGACATCCTGCTGGCGTGGCAGGGTCACACTGGGTGGTTGTGAGGAAAACGACTTCATGAGGAAATTCTAAGCTGTAGAGTTCTCAAAAATGCTAGGCAAGGAGTCTAGACTGATTCTGGAAGTAAAGAAGGAGTGCTTGAAGATATTACAGGAAATGATAACTTAAGCACACAGCCTGGCAGCTCTGTGTAGCTTGGATTAAAGAGAAGATGGGGCTGGGCATGATGGCTCATGCCTGAAATCCTAGCACTTTTGCAGGCCAAAGCAAGAGGATTGCTTGAGCCAGGAGTTCAAGACCACCCTAGGCAACAAAGCAAGACCCCTGTCTCTTCAAAAATTAGAAGAAATTAGCCAGGTGTGGAGATGCATGTCTGTAGCATGTCCCAGCTACTTGGGTGGCTGAGGCAAGAGGTTCACTTGAGTCCAGGAGGTGAAGTCTGCGGTGAGCCATGGTCATGACACTATGCTCCAGCCTGGGTGACAGAGTGACGTCTGTCAGAGAGAGAGAGAGAGACGCAAAACACCTGGGAGAAGGCTATTTCAGTCACTCAGGAATACAGAGGCAGTGGAGAAGAACTTCTAAAGGAAGACTTGACATGCCCCCTCTGCATCTGGAAAGGCTGGCCTGCTTGGGAAGAAAAATAGTTCCCATCTAGCACTCTAGAAAACATCAATTGCACAGCCCTGGACAGATTAGAAATAAGGCCTTAGATTACTGCCAATTGTAGTTCAGTGATCTACATACTTCTCAGGTGTCATTTGCCCACAGTTTCAATGGGTACAGAATGATCCAACTTAAATAAAAAAGTGCATCATGAAATCTAAAACGGGAGGTCCAAGTTATCTAACCTAATCACCAAATAAAGCCAGTTTCCTCACGGCTGACATCAGACTTCCCATCTCTCCCCACCGCCCACCATATTGGATTTCAGGATTTACCTTTTTTCTGGTATGTCTATTTTTAGATACATGTTGAATTTTGATAGTGGTCTGGTGTTTTCTGCAGGGAAAGTCACGTGGGGTGTTTTATAGAAAAACTTACCTCTATTGAGATGACTCAGATGAAGTAATGAGCTTTTTCCATATAACTGGAACATTTTGTTCCATTGGTCTCAAAGATTTCAGAAAACCCTGCTAGCCCTTAATGCTCTGATTTTGAAGATCTTGCCAGGTGGTATAACCCATTTCAGCTCTTTGTGTTCACATGTGCCCTATTGATTTGTAGGGAGCACAGAGTACCGTAAGGAGGACACCACAAGTCAAAAAGCTCTTGTTCTAACCCTGACTTCTGCCACTGGTGCTTGCTCTAGACAGGTCTCTGGTCATAGATTTCTTCATTCATAATAAAAAGATGGGTGAAAGACACAGAAAGGGGAGTTGCAACCACATGATCTATAAGATCCTTTCAGAATCTGATTCTAAGGATCTATGAAAATGCAACTCATTGGGGACCACATGTGGGACCACTATGGATTTCTCTGTTGCTAGTATATGAGAGACACAAGGACAGTGATAAAGTCAATGAACGATGCTTCTGTTTAATGTTCCTTTTTCAAAGCTCAATTCAGTACTTGTTCTTACCTTGATTAGAGCCTTTACATTCAAAGGCTGCCATTTTACATCAGGGTTCTAAACTCAAACACACGTTCAATGATGAATGTTCTTATATCAGAACATCTACCCGGAAACATTGTAATTGTCTCACTAAAGCCCAGCATAGTCCCTAGCACACAGTGGGCACAATAAATTTTAGCTTTGGCCTTATCCAATTTACAGTTTGAATATCCTTTATATAGAGAGACCCCAAGCTGGACTTGTCATGTTTCTTTTTGTCTGCAATGATGACCTATCCTGGCTAGTTGGCCAACTGTTGGTGAAACAGAATTGAGAAACCATTGCTGGTTTCTCATTTCATAAAAAGGAAATATGTATTATCTCTCCCCTAACCTGAGCCCACATTGTTCTTCACTGCAGCTATGGCCCAGGCCCCTTAACCTGTCTGGTCATCTCTCAAGTTCACGCATGTCAGGAGGGCATCAAGCAAAAAATGACTGAGAACCATCCCCTTTCCAGAAGTTACACCCAGCTAGAGGATGAACGCTTTGTTATACATTTTAGTTTCTTAATTATAAAAGTGACTTACAAATTTAGAGCTGTAACCAGTTAATGTGAAGGCTGCATCTTTGGTCATGTGTCCCTAGGACGTAGGTGGCTTCCTTCTGACTTTCCGACCCATAGCTTGAACTGCGGCTTGCACAGGTGGGTCACCAGAGCAGTGGTTTCTCATGGCTCCTCTGAATGCTTTTTATTCACCCATGAGGTTCCAGTGAATTCCTGCCGGATCCTTTGTCTCCTTCTTATTGCTGAGAGGGGTCGCATACTAGGGCCAACTCTCCAGTGTGGGAAGAGGAGGTTTCAGTGCTGGTTCTAGTGAAGAATGACTTGGATTAAACCATGCCCTCTGGTGGTTCCTCTCTGGAGGCTGCTGGTATAGCCTGAAAGGAGAGAGATGTCTAGATAGGCTAGTCATTGCCTTCTATTTCAGGGCCACTAACAATAACAATAATAGTAAAAACGTGTATAGTACTCATTATGTGTCAGGATCAATTTCAAGCATCTTACATGTTTTAACTCATTTGATCTTCGTATCAACCCTTCGAGGGAAGACAGTTATCCCAAAGAGAGGTCTCACAGCTGGAAGGGGCAAAGGCCGGATTCATATCTAGTCAGTATGAAACTTCTAGAAACCTCATTTTTGTTCAGATGCCCAGGGGAGGGGAGGCTCTTGAGGACTGATAAACACAAACCAAGCTCGCAAGAGACGGAGGTGTAAATAAAATGACAATTGGTTGATTTACAGCAGGGTGACCAGACTCCCTATGTGTGATATCCAAGCACCCTGGAATAACTCTGTAGGGGGTGCAACTCTGAGTTGCACCAAGAAAGCGATAGAAGGAAAAACAGACCCTCTGCTTCCTGTTATGAGACCGTTTTTTGCAGAGGCAATAGAAAGCTGAAGTATTCACTTTGGATGACATTCCAGGGAGAACACGAGGAAGGGTCACAGGCAAGGAGAATTCTCTCAGTCGGCCCCTTAGTGTGGCAGGAGGCACAAATTAACTTCTCTGTTGGGTCAATACGATATGCACTTGGGATTCATCAACAGGATGTAATCCATTTTACCGGGAGTGCCTGCGTGCGGGTTGCTAGGGAAATAAGCTTATTGCCTGACTCTGGCTCTTACATCTGAGTGAGCTTCCCAGCTCAAAGGCTGGATTTGGGCCTGAGACATCTGTGGCCTTCCCTGTCCCTCCAAAAGAAGGGTGGAAGGTACAGTAAGAGTCCAAAGATGAGAGTGGCTGGAGAAAATGATCTTTGTTCTCAGTGCTTCTGCCACTGTTTATTCAACCATGCCCATTTTTTTTTCAGCTAATAGTTTAAATCCAACCTCCTTTATCAAGCCCTAATTTATGAAGATTTCCTAGATTCACCAGTGTTAACACTAAAAGTATATCAACATAACCAAATGGAACATGCTGGCCTTAATGTTGAAACTCTTCCACCATCTAATTCACCCAGAGTTTTATTCCTCGGGGAGAGCTGATGAGAGGTCTTGGAAGTATCTTTTGATGTCCATAAATTGGCAATGGGTAAATTTCACCAAGAAGCTTAAGCGGGCTCTACCGGATGAACATTTGAAAAGAAAATCTGATCTTAGGAAAAACAAATTTAGGTGTGGTTTTCACTTTACGAAAGCCAACTCCTGTTATAAAATGTTTACAAAAGAAAGGTCCCTGAGTTGGCAAGCTCCATTTGGATTGCCAGATGGGGCAGCTGAGGTTAGAGGTGTGTTAGGCAGAATAACTGAAACTCGGTATGTTATAAACAACAGCCGTAGAAGAACAGTACCAGGACATCTGGACACGTGCCACCAGCCAGGGAGGAAGTGCTCTGGTTCAGTATACATCAGACAACTGGTATATATGTGTTTTTTTTTAATACCAGGTACATCTTCAGCTTAGTACCAGATAATTCAGGGATAGAAAAAGACCGAGTCCTTGTCCAAAGAACTTCTGGTCTACCTAGGGAGGTAAGGCTAATAGGTGAACCAGAAAATGAAATACCACTGTGCGAAAGCAGTTGGTACAGAAATGATCTTAGAAAATCAGAAAAAGGAGAATGAATGGGCTGAAGTTGTAGGCATTCTCCTACAAACTGGAGAAAACAGAGGCATAAGCATCGAGTTTGCCACAGGAATAAGAACCTTGGGTCCTGCCTACCCCTAAGGAGCACAGTGGTGAGATCCCTTGTGGATCAAGGAGACTGGCTCTGTGGGGTTGTCATGGTGTGAAATAGAACAAGCCAGCCAGGCTCGGTGGCTCAGCCTGTAATCCCGCGCCTTGGGAGGCTGAGGTGAGTGGATTGCCTGAGCCCGCAGGTTCGAGACCCGCCTGGGCAGGCGAAACCTCATCTCTACAATAAATAAAAAAAAAACTAGCCGAGCGTGGTAGCGCGCGCCTGTAGTTCCGGCTACTCGGAAGGCTGAGGCGGAAGGATCGCCGGAGCCCAGCAGGTCGAGGCTGCGGTGGCCGGGAGCGGCCACTGCACTCCAGTCTGGCGATCGAGTGGGCCTCCAACTCAAAAAAAACAAACAAACAGGCTTAGTCCCAGGTCTAACAATGTCTAATCAAAGACTTGTATAGAGTGAAACCTGTTTATATAAGTGAACCTTCCCCCTCTCCAGGACCATCTTCTGTCTCTCTAATTTCCTCCCCTGCCCCTAACCTAGGGCCCGCAGGTTAAAGGCACTAACAAGCACCACTGATATACTGGTAGGTTGACACTTCTAGGTACTTCTGCCAAAATAGTGAATCCAAATACACTTTTTGACAACATATTTGTGAAAGTCTCTTTTTATCACCACCCTCTGCCATTCCTTATTCCTTCAGTTCACTGGCTATTCTTGCTTGAACCGTCTCTGGGTAAAACAAGACAGGAAGGAATGTCTATTCCCTACAGTTATTGAGAAATCATCCTCTTCTAAATGGTAATAGTCTTCTAATCATTAGAAGAATCACTGACATCCAATATACATTTTCAGACATATAAGCAATTTTTCCTCAGCTCAGGAATATTGAATTTTTGTCTCAGATGATCCTCTAACCAGCTGTGTGACTTTGAACTAAACTCATCACCTTTCTGACTCTTCTTAGTTTTTCATCAGTAAAATTAGGAGTTAGTTCAGAATGCCATAGCATCTTCCAGTTGGAATTAATTAATCAATCAATTCAACAATATGTGACGGCCCTAGGAATTAAAAAAGAGAGAGAAATATCTCTCTGCCTAATCTAGATTGAAAATCCTGCTTTTTCTAGATGGGGTGATGAAAATGAAAGTGTATCTGGTGAAGACCTGGTTTCCACTCTGACACTGGGGAATGTGGAATCCAGGGGCATTTCCTGAATCTGTCTGGGTTTTCAAGACTCCATTGACACTTCTCTTTTTATTAGTATTCTAGATCATGTGCTTGAGATTTGTGAGATTTGAATTACCTCTTACCTATATTAAAATTTTTTCTCTTTATGTTCCATCTGCCTCTATCTCTTGTTCTCTTTTCCAGTTTTTTTTTTCCTCTGTAGGTTATCACCATTTTAAGAATTTGGTTTTAGACCAAGTGTGGAGGCTCATAATCCCAGTACTTTGGGAGGCCAAGGCAAGAGGATTGCGTTAGCCCAGGAGTTCGAGACCAGCTGGGGCACTAAAGTGAGATCTCATCTCTCTTAAAAAAATTAGCCAGGCATGGTGGCACGTACCTGTAGTACCAGCTACTTGGGAGGCTGAGACAGGAGGTCTAGGCTGCTGTGAGTTGTGATCATGCCACTGCATTCCAGCCTGGATGACAGAGTGAGACACTGACTCAACAACAACAGAAAGAGAGAGAGAGAGAGAGAGCGAGAGAGAGAGAGAGAGAGAAGAAAGAATGAATGAATTAGGTTTTAGTTACTCCACAAAGGCCATCCTTTGATGCACTTATCCTCTCCAATTCTTTCTACAGAGGTCTTTGTTTGCATACACATATGTATTTACTACACTAGACTTCTGCTTGTATTTTTATTTTATAGTTTTAAAAATATGTTGCTATAAAACTATACATGATTCACCAAAGAAAAGCAGTTCCTTCTCTCCCCTCTATTCCACTTTAAAATTTTAAATACTTGTCAATTATATCAAACAGGGGTCAGAGGAAATTTGATGGAACAGGAGAGGCGACCTAGGGAAGTCTGCCTAACAAGGGCTTCCTGGAAGTCTGTGCTTGGTATACCAATATGAAACCTCTACACTCCATCCAGTTTCCTCATCACAGACTGCTCTGATGGTCTGCAAATCCAAACACATCCAACAGCTGGTCTCTGTTTTGTCTTTTTCTTTATTTGCTGTCGCTAGTGGATAAACCTGAGATTACCTGTGTTAATTCGGACTTAGTTTGTGCCAAGCCCTCTCAGCCTGGAGATGATTTTTCCCAACACGACCTTGTAATTGTCATAGTGCCCTTCTTCCTTAGACTGTCTCTGTTTGGCCCAAGGACTCAACAAGTAATGGGTTTTGGTTCGTCCAGGGTACAGATGTGAGTTCTGTGTTACTTGAGAGAACAATAGTCTCAGACTTTATACTCTACTGGCCCATTGTAATTCATGTTCATTATTCTGGAGTATAT
Source organism: Tarsius wallacei (assembly GCA_963574415.1). Classification (NCBI taxonomy): domain Eukaryota; kingdom Metazoa; phylum Chordata; class Mammalia; order Primates; family Tarsiidae; genus Tarsius; species Tarsius wallacei. Next base: position 15,474 of record CAUYQG010143479.1, on the reverse strand, counting down.
TAGTCAGGACTGTCTTGGATATAAAGGACAGAAGACCCACCTCTAAGCTGACTTCATTTTTTTAAAAGATTTAATTGATTGTACAATAACTTTAAAAATCTAGGCGAATTTTTAGCTTTAAGCATGGCTAGATTCTGGAGTTCAAATTTATTTGGACTCTGTTTCACTCTTACTTATGCTCCCTTTTGTTGATATAACTCTTGGACAGATCCTCGTCTTATGATTGTCCCCAGAAACTTCAGACTTACATCCTCCTGAGTTCATGTACAGCTCAGCCAAGAGTTTCTGGGTCTGGTTATTACTGACCAGAGTGGAGAGTGGAGCCATGCACCATTTCTGAGCCAATCATTATGGTCAACTATGGTGTTGGAAAGGAAGGAATGTGTGAATGGTTAAAGTTTGGATTACATGTCTACTTCAAGTGCACCTAATCTTATTGTTCTCTGAGGTAAGGGGAGGTAGTTCCTCCCAAGAAATTAAAGGCAAAGTTACCAGAAGAAGGGAAAGGGGGTTTTGGACAGACCAGACCACCAGAGGCTCACTGCATGGGCATATTGCCTGATCATGTTTGTGCTTGACTCACTTCTTTTTCTTTTTTAAGATTACACTTTGAGGTTATCAGTCTTGTGTGCTTTCCTCTTGCTGGTTTTCTAGTTGTATCATTATCTCTGGTTCCAACTCTTAGGCAGCAGAGGGTTTCTCATCTTTTCAGTTCTTCAACTTATACTTTCAAAAATCAGAGATGGCTTCTATTACTTTCATTCTGTGAATCAGTGGGAGAAGCTATCACTGTATAAGGTTTCCACTGTTTTTGCAATCCAGCATGCACATGGCAATGACTGCAGAGTGTCTACTAGTTATAAACACAATAGAACATTGTACATGAGGCAGAGGGCATATTTCACATTTTAATTTCATAAATTGTTTTCTACTTTATCAGTTAACTTATTCTGTATTCACCAAGAGAGTTTTAACACTTAAAAAGCAGGCAGTGCACATCACAAAATTAGCAAGTTTCGGTAAACATGAAAATAAAAAAACATTCATTTTCATTTGCAATGGTCTAAACAGTTCACAGATGCATAAGAGCTATTGTCCAGTGTATTTGTTTGCTTATTTGATTTAGAACATGGGATCGATGCATAAAAACATCATAGCATGCATACAATAAAATATGTGCCTGCATTAATCTGTTGGCTCACAGTATTGTTTCTTTCTGTACTTCTAAATTCCCTTAGCATATCTTTGACATTCAATGTATATTCACTAAGAGTGACTCTTCCCTGTGATTTTACATAAACATCAAACAAAAAGAGTAACATACAGAGAAGAAATGTCTATAGAAATATCTTTAGAGTTACTATATTTTTCTGGATCCTTCTCAAAAAGCCAAACGGAAGTGAGCAGGTCTATCATTCCTATCCCCTCAATAGATGCAATGTGCTCATAAAACCTTATAATTTGGCGGAATTCTAGAACTAGTTTCTGCTTGTTACTCTGATGTTACTGTCTCTTTAATCAAATATTAACTCTCCAGTTCCAAAAGTGAAACTTACAGCAAGTTTTCCTTCTTTTTGATGAGCAAGCCTTTACAGACTCACAGACATGATGATGACAAATGTGCTTTAATGCCATCCTCTTCCCTCCCATGATTCAGTGGAGAAGAAAATGGAGAATGTATATTTAAAGAGAAATGTACAGGACCTCTCACCATTCAGGCAGGGTATGGTGCATTCTGATGAGTTACTCCAACTACTTGGGTGTCCCCAAGGATAAAGCCTGTCCTTTTGTTGTCGAGGATGGAAGAATACTTTGAATCTCAGAAGGTGTGATGATCCCAGCCATGCATGTCCTGTTGCCCATGCCATCTCCCACAGATAGCCGCTAGTTCCTCTTTTCCACCTGGGTGTAGTTCTGATGTACAGAGAGTGTCCAGTGTGTCAGTGGGTAAGCTGCCTAAGTGCAAATAGCTATCAAACAGATTTTTTTTTTCTTGAGTTGGAGTCTCACTCTGTCGCCCAGACTGGAGTGCAGTGGCACACTCCCGGCCACCGCAGCCTCGACCTGCTGGGCTCCGGCGATCCTTCCGCCTCAGCCTTCCAAGTAGCCAGAACTACAGGTGCGCGCTACCACGCCCTGCTAATTTTTGATTTTATTGTAGAGACGAGGTCTCACCAAGTTGCCTAGGTGGGTCTTGAACCCATGGGCTCAGTCAATACACTCGCTTCAGCCTCCCCAAAGCGCTGGGATTACAGGCTGAGCCACGGAGCCCGGCCATCAAACTGATTTTAAAAACAGCTAAAATCCTATCATTTTCATACATTTCAAACTTAGTAGGACTCATTACCATATTAAAATTAGGTTATTTCAACCAGTTTTTAATTTAAGACCGAAAAGAGTCAACTAGGTTATAATATAATCTTGTAACAAAAGAAAAAGCCTAATTACAAATAGTCTTTACTTAGCAGCATTAGGTCTCATAAAGGGGATTATTATTACCAAGATAGTCTCTTAGACTGAAACAAAGGGACCACTGTAACATGTTTGTCTCTACCCCTATTCTTTGCTTCTATTTCCTCAGCTCCAGCATTGATACAGCAATACTCACTACCAAATGTATTTCACGTCTCAGGAATGCTCTGACAACCAATAAAACCATTTCCTAGGTTCCCTGAATTCTTTGGCACTTCCCAAACACACCCAGAAAAGAAACAATACCTGAACAGATGGAAATTTTATATATTTTCTCTTTAATTAAATGGACAAGTGTAAAGGGCTTGGAAATACAGAAGTATGGACAAAAACAGCGTCTACTAATCTTTGGGGGATGTTTCTAGGCAACCAGCATTGCGTGATGCAGAGATCATTAAATCTGTTCCATTATTATGTCTTGTGTTCCCAAAGGGTTCAGAGACCTCGAAACATTCCCAAACATTTTAGAAAGAATCTTTCTTTAGCCTTATTAATAGGCACTGAGGACATTTTGGAGGCAGAGACATTGCTGGTGCAACTTCTCTGAAAATGGAAATCTTACACATTTTGGGCTTAGCCAATAAATTGACATTGTAATAGAAGTGCTATTATCTTATGTCTCTCATCTCTGGAGTCTCCGTGTGTGTGTGTGTGTGTGTGTGTGTGTGTGTGTGTGTGTGTGTGTTTTAATATCAGTCTGGTGTTAGAATTATCTTAGTTTATGACTATAAACTGTGATAGTTCTTTCCATATGTACATTATTTCCTGCCAAATAGCACAGGCTGTCACAACTACAACAGTGACCAGGGGTTTCCCTCAGTGGCTTATGGATCCCTTCATTAAGTGACTGAAATTTATGAGTTCTAGCTTTAGAATGATAAGAATTTCCATCAAAGGGTCCAGGCTGTTTTTGGCTGAAATTTTGATTTCTCATGATTTCTGGTAGAACACAGGTAGTTGTTAATCTTGTTTATCAAAGGTTTTGATGAGTCTAGAAATTCTTTGTATTTCATGTTGTGAGCTCTGATTTACTGCTCCTGGTCGGGCAACTGTCCAGTGCCTCCAGTAGGTAAATGCATATTTTCCCACTTACCTGGAATCCTGTCTGTCATAATTTTCTGGACTTTTAAAATAAAAGACTAGCTGTCCACTGCTAGAGAGCTCTTAAGCTGTGGGGCAGGATAGTCTCTTGAGCTTCTTTCCAACTCTGTCCCCATGATTCTGATTTCCTCTCTGCAAAGCAGATATTAACATTTGACAAGGTTCCACGCTTCTCGGCTTTCTTGCTTTTGTATTTCAAGTGTCTATTGATCGTGCAGTAGTTGCACGCTATTCCTTTGTTCTTTACATCTTTATTGATGCAAAACAGTGCCAGAAACTGCTTTTTAACAGTTATTCAATCCCTGATGCCCTTCATGTATCAGATTTGGGATTTCATTTCTTAGAACTACTGGGCTGGCTACACAATTAATTGCTTCTTATTAATAAGCCATTAGACTCACTTGACCAACCATCAACAGCCAAAGAAAAGCACACCTCCCCCTCCTTTGCCTATATCTCTTTCTCCTTTGATGTTGAAGCTGTTCTCCTGTGTAATGGGAGACTTGCTGGAGTGTCTGGAGGTCTCTGGCTTGTTTAAAGTGACAGGCAATGTTATCTCCTGATAATAAACAGGTTTCTGTGGCTGTCACTATGAGCTTTATCCATTCACCCATCAGAGGGATCCCAGAAGGCCACTGACACTTAACTCTGGTTTATTACATGGTTCTCAAGGAAAGTGGCTGTATGTTTGTATGTGTGTGTTTAAATTTCCACCCACTGGCATCAGCAATCTGTGTTCTGGAGGAGGCATGGCTTACAGGGTAGCAAGGCTAGCTTGGTAACAGACAGATATTGGTCTGAAGTCCAGCTCCATCACTTATTAGGCATATAAGACCTTAAGCAAGTTACTTCTCCTCTTCTAAGCCTCAGTTTCTTTTTTTCTGAAAAAGTGGGAGTCAGAGTGAGAGACTGTTTGGAGAACTAAACAAGGCACCTGCATGTAGAATACGTTCCATAGGTATTTGCTAGAATTGCTCTCTCATTTGCTAGCAGCCAGTTGACTTATATTCAACAAGAGACTGAAATGGTGTAATGGGCCATGAACAGGCTCTGGCATCGTATGGACCTGGTTTGATCCCCAGCTGTGTTATTTACTCTGTGTCTTTACTCTCTGATCCTTATTTTCCCTTCTCAGAGGGTGGGCGTGAGGAATAAAATGAGGTAATCAGTCGTGCCTGGCATACAGCAGGCCCTCAAAAACCATAGGTCTCCTGACAAGAGACCACCAGGCCCATTAGACATCCTTCTCACAAGAATGTGCGGCTAGGTTCAGTCCCAGGTTGATGCTGATGACCATTCTAGAACTCCCCGTGCTTTGAGTACAAGCCCCATCTGCATTCTGTAAAGATGGACCTCTTGCCCAGCTGTGCCCTTGCTGTCTGCTTCTGTGTTCGTGGTCTTGACACTCCCTGGCACACAGTCCTCTTGGCCCTTCCACTACAAGGCCACAGTGCTTTATACAGGTCCTTGGAGCCAGATTTATGCAGAGTCCAGAATCTTCCATATTTCAGAAACACAATTCAGTGCTGTCTGTAGTTAGAGTACCTAATACCCCCAGTGGAATCTGGGCCACACTCCATAATCAAGCACATTAATATTTCTGCAATAAAGTGCATGATTATTCATCTTAAAGTAGGACAATGGTAAATATCTTCACATCTTTTCAGATCAGGCTTTTCTACCAAATGTATTCAGGCCAAGTCAACATCAATTGCCAAATGAGTTTGGGGAAAATGTTCAGTTTTCAGAGCTTTTCCAGTTTGAGGATTGCAGATTAGGATTGTGGGCCCTTAGAAACCCTGGAGCTGTGACTGACTCCTCAGTCCTTGTTTCTGTCTCTCTGATGTCTGAGCCATTTCCAAGCACTACATTTCTCCTTGGTTAGAAATATCCTTTCTAATCTGGGTCAAACTACAGAATCCTCATGTTAAACTTTCTTCCGAATCTTCTCCTTGGTAGACACATTCCATTCATCCTGTTAACCACCTGCACACTTGACTCCCTTCTCCCTCAACCCTGAACTTGAATAGGTATTCTGAATAGGTTTGTATGGCTGGCCACAGGTAAAAGAATGATTCCTTCATTTGTCCTTAATGTACACATGTGGTTTTCCCTCTGCTTCTATGTCAGATAGCCCATGGAGCAGGGACCCTGCCCACAACTGGAGATTTGTGTGAATACTGATGGAGGGAGAAAAAAAAGCACCAGACAGTAACCCCCAGCAAAGCTTCTGTCACTACCATGGCCATGGGCTACACTCCTCACCTATGTTCAACTTTCCTACAAAAGGGATTAAATGAAAGAGAGTGAACAAATCAGCATTCACATCTATCTTTGTTGCTATAAAAACAACTTAAACTCTTGTTCCATCAAAGGTGAACATCATCTTAAGAAAACAATAAAGAACTGGAAACAGTGCCCTGGGCAGTGTCACTCTTAATGATAATAGTGATCTTTATATAAAAGACTGTACTGAGAAGAGTGTCTGACCTCTACTAATAAATAATAGTGATGCGAAGAGTTGTTGGCAAAGGAGATGAGGAACTGCTTATACTTGCTGGCTCCATTTCTCACACGCCAGTCACTCTCCAACCTGGTTTAATTTGTCTTCCCTCATCAGTGGACACAGTTCCCCCAGAGTCACTGGTGGCCTCCAATGGCTAATTCAAGAGCGATTTTTCAGTCCATTTAACTTAAATTCTCAGAAGTCTTTTGTGCCATAAGTCAGCCCCTCCTACTTGAAATAATTTCTTCTAGTGATTTCCATGATGTCACATGGAAACTTCACTATCTCCTTCATCTTTTATCTCTTCTACTCAGTCTCCTTAGTAGGTTCATCTTTCACTACCTAATCAAGAACTATTGGCATTCCATAACGCCCTCTTACTCTTTCCCTCAGTGGTCTTCGCCCAGGTGATCTTCCTTTCCTATCCCAGATAACTGACACATTTACATTTCCAGTCCAGACTCCTCTTTCCAACTTCAGACTTGCATACCCAGATGTCTCCTTCAGATCACTTCATGGGGGTCAGCATATCCAAAACGGAGCTCAAGACCTCTCCTCCCAAACCTAGTCTTTTTTCTCTCTCTGGAAACAGCATCATTATTTGCTCTCTTTTGCAAGTCAGGCATGTATGGTTCATCTAGGACCTCTCTCTCTTCCTCGTTGCTCATATCCCTTGACCGCCAATTCCTGCTGATTTTACCTCTTAGGCTGCATGCCTGCCCATCACATTTCTTCATCTCTAACACCACAATGCTAGTCCAAGCTTCCATCAACTCTTACCAGAAACGAGTCCCTTTACTATGGGAAGTGGGGAGGGAGAATAGGAATTGGAGAAAACCAAGTCTTTGTTATAAAAACAGTAGATCTGTAACTTTTAGGATAACAATGAAACATTATGCTTCTCTTTGCATATATATATATATAGATGCTAGATCATTTAGAAGAGCAAGAAAGAGTCTCATTTCTTCAGTGCTTTCAGCATGGGAGCTCCTAAGACCTATGCCTAACTGATCACTGTTTTGGTGGTGCCATGTCTGTGGGGAGAGAAAAGTGGGGACTACACCACTTTAAGCCCTTTCAACCCAGGGATCCAGAAAGAAATGAGTATACTTTCTGCCTCTCCCTGGTTTTTTTGAGTCCTGTATTGGCTCAGAGGAGAGGATTTCCTCAGTTTATGTGTGATTTAGTCCTTCTATGAGACAAGTTTACAAGATCTCCAGTGATAACTCTCCCCTGACACTTGCCCAGCAATAGATACTGGTCCTGGAATTAGATCTGCAAGAGAATCCCAGAACAAGCCTGCACTAACCGACATCCAAAGAGCCTACATAGAGCTGAACTGGTCTGGATGGTTTTGTTCTTGATCCTAATCTCCTACTGAATTCAGTGAGTATGATATATCCCACGTCTCATCTCAGGGAGTAGTCTCATAGACAGTCACAAGATAAGCCTCACAGAAATAATTGCAGCTACAATTCCTAACAGCGGCTTTTACCTCTCAATTCTGCTTTTTTGCTAGTCTTTCCCATTTCTGTAAATGCCACAAATGACCACTAGTAACTCTGCTCATATTTATGAAATCACTAAGTCCCTTTGTTTCCATCTGCAAAGTACTCCTAGTGGGTCCTTTTGCTTCTCCCTACTTTCACAGGCCCCACCTTGGTCAAAGCCATCATTGTCCTGTGCCCTGTCTATAGTGATAACCTTCAAACTGGTCTTTTGGCATCAACTCTCCACTCTCTTCCTCTATTTTCCACATAGAAGCCTTGGTGATCTTTTTTATTTTTCATTGTTTTTATAGTTGAAGTCTCACTCTGTCACTCAGGCTGGAGTGCAGTGGCATGATCATGGCTCACCACAGCCTTGACCTCCTGGGCTCAGGCCTCCTTCTGCCTTAGCCTTCCGAGAAACTGGGATTAAAGGTACACAACACCATGCCTAGCTAATATTTTGATTTTTTGTAGTAATGAGGTCTCTTTATGTTGCCCAGGCTGGTTTTGAACTATGGCTCAAGCAATTCTCCCACCTCAGCCTGCCAAAGTGCTGAGATTACAGGTATGAGCCACTGTGCCCAGCCCCAGTGAACTTTTAAAAACATTAATTATATCATGTCTTTCTTCCTTTGCTTTCACTCCACTCACTTCTTTTAGTTCTTCCAACATCATCCTCCTTTGTTCTGCTGTAGGGCCTTTGAGAGTACTGTTTCCTTTCTCCAAAACTTTCTATTTTTTCCTCATCTGGCTAATTGTGTGCTCGCTTCCAAGGCTCAGATTAAATGTCATTTCCTTGACTTCCAAACTAAATTGAATTCCTGTCCTACTCTTCCAGATTTCCCCTTTGACTTTCAATTTCACTTGTGTTAACTGATAATTATATACTTCCTTTCATGATTAATGTTTCATGTCTGTCACTTCAACCAGAGTACAAACTCCAAGAGGACAGGGATCACGTCTGAGCTGAATACAAGTGTAGACCAGCACTTAGTAGCATCTTTGACAGAGTAGGAGCTCAGGCTGCCATAACAAATTATCATATACTGGGCAGCTTAACCCGTAGAAATTTGTTCTCACAATTCCAGAGGCTGGAAGTTCCTTACTGAAGTCCAGGAGGATCAGTTTCTAGTGAAGGCTCTTTTCCTGGCTTTCAGGCAGCTGCCTTCTCACTGCATCCTCACATGGCCTTTCCTTGGTACATGTGTGTGGAGAGATCACTCCCTCTTCCTCATCTTAAGGATACCAATTTTTATCATACTAGGACCCATGATGTCCTCACTTAACCTTAATTACTTCTTAACAGCCCTATCTCCACATATAGTAACATTTAGGGGTTAGAGCTTCAGCATATAAATGGGAGGGAGACACAGTTCAGTCCATAGCAGAGCCCAACAATAATTTTAAAAATATGAGTTGAAGTGTAGTCATTAATTAAAAATAACTTGCCTTCGATTGGCAGTTGATTACCTACTGTAGTTAGGTTTCATGAATATGGGAGAATTAAGTTTTCTGAAAATTTGCATTCAAACAAAATTATCTTGATAACAATATTTGTGTTTACTTTTTATTTTTCCTTTTCTGTGATAGTTTCCCAGATAATAATTTGGAATTGGTATCTGGATATGTATGTGGCAAAATAAAAGGGAAAACATTTTCCAAAAGTTTATCAGAATTGGGGAGAGTTGAAAGTTAAGTTTCTTTGGCCACTTGAATTGAAGACAGTTTAATTCTAAAGTCTCTTTAATTCTGATTGTGTAATTGACTTCCTAGGTGTGATGGTTAATTTTATGTGTCAACTTGACTGGGTTAAGGGATGCTCTCATAACTGGTAAAACATTATTTCTGGGTGTGTCTGTGAGGGTGTTTCCAGAAGAGATTAGCATTTGAATCAGTAGACTGAGTAAAGAAAATACACCCTTGCCAGTGTGGGCTGTCATTGTCCTATCCTTTGAGGGCCCAGATAAAAGAAAAAGATGGAGGAAGAACAGCTGTTTTTCTCTCACTCTGAGCTGGGACACCCATTTTCTCTTGCCCTTAGACATCAAAGCTGCTGGTTTTGGGTCCTTCAAACTTACACCAGTGCTCCCTATTCCCCATCTCTCAGTCAAGCCTTAGTACTCAAAATTAATTACACCATTGCTTTTCTTGTTCTCCAGCTTGCAGATGGCATTTCTGTTTTTTGTGGGGTTTTTTTGAGTTTTTTGGAGTCTGACTTTGTTGCCCAGGCTGGAGTGCAGGGGCATGCTCACAGTCACCACAGCCTCGACCTGCTAGGCTCAGGCTTCCACCTCATCTTTCCAAATAGCTGGAACTACCGGCTGGTGCTACCACACCCGCTTTTTTTTTTTTTTTAAATTGTAGAAACAAGGTCTTACCAAGTTGCCCAGGCTGGTCTCAAACCCCTGAGATCAGGTAATCCTCTCGCCTTGGCCTCCCAAAGTGCTGGAATTACAGGCTTGAGTCACCACACCCGGCCTCAGATTGCATTTCGTGGGACTTCTAGGTCTCCACAATCACATGAGCCAATTCCCATTATATCTATACCTATATGTCTATACCTATATCTATACCAACTATCTAGTCTTCTATTGTTTTTTTTTTTTTCCTGAAGAATACTAACTAGTACACTAGGCAAATCATTGGCAATGAAATAACTCTGACTGGTTAGAACCGCAACAAGAACGAGAAATCTGACAGATCATATCATTTTTCATGCTTAATGTCTTCCTAAAAGAAATACAATAAGAACTTTCACAAAACATTTTGACCGTGCTTGGATACTCATTTTTATTTTCCAGGGTGAATACTTTATCTGGGTTAATTATCTGGGACTGTCTCTCACGGGTTTTTTTAGTGGGGGTGGTGGAGGTTATCTACTAATTGTGGCTTCATTCCAGCTAAGGAAACTGGTCCCTTCACATCTATTAATGACAAATTGCAATACTTTTGCTGGGCTAGAAAATTATCCATTAGAATCAGTACAGCCATCAGAGTTATTAGGGAGCACTTTTTTTTTTTTTCCTGAGTCAGTGCCCAAAAGTAGCTTCAGCTATTTTGAGTATAGTTACACAACTAGCTTGAACTTATTTTGGCAGAATCTTATTGTGTGTGTCATGGACCATAAAACTTTTCTGCAAAATATGTATTTTCGTACAAAGTTCTATTACTTACCCTTTCTGGAAGTTAATTTCATGTAAATCACAGTGAATGCTTGGTATATAGTCTCATGTAGCTAGCTGATTCCAACCAGGGACTATGTGGCAATATGAACAGAAGTTGGTCCAGAAAGATGTCTCCAGGGCTTGCCTGAGGCCATGATTGGAGCTGTCAGCAGCAAGAGGCATGACTGACACCTCACACTCTCATAGGCATTCCGTCTTTTGGTGTAGCACTTTGTCAGACTGTAGCAAGGAGAGAAATTTCATTGTGCAACGTTTTGTGGCTCTCAGCATTTAGGATCTGCAGTTGGTAGACACAAGGATGAGGAAAGATACTGGGTGACAAAGGTCAGAGCTCTGAGTTTTGGTTTTGTTCTTTTTGCTGGGTGACAATGGAGGCAGGCTGCCACTTACAGGCTTGGTGACCTTGGGCAAGCTACTTGACCTCTCTCTGCCTCAATTTCTCATCTTTAGAAGTAATACTATGCCTGCTTCATAGCGTTGTTTGAGGATTAAATTAGTTAATACATGGAAAGTACTGGGAATAATGGCTGGCATGTGGTTAGCACTCGATGTTAGTTGCTTACTTCTTTTCCTCATTTTTTTCCTTGTATTAAATGATTATTCCACTAACTTGCCTCCTATGGATGTAGTTAAGAATCAGCTACTAATCCTGCCCTGAGAAATGTTTAAAGCAGAGATTGAAATGATATCTGATGCAATCGTTTATAACATAAATAAGCAAGGAAACATTTTCAAATATGAAAAGTTTGGGACCATGTAGTTCAACCTCCCCCTTTTATACATTCTCCTCCAGATGTTCTACCCCTCATTGGGGCTCTCTCCGCAAACCTCCCTTCCACTCCAACTCCCTAGTTTTCTTAAACATTTTTCCCCTTAGGAAAGTGAAAGAATAACAGCTCCAGCTAGAGACCCTCCCTGAAATAGCAAGGGCACACGGCAGTTTCCTCTGCACGGCTGGCCCCTGAGCCCAGCCCCGCCTGCACAGACCCCAGGCCAGGAGGCTTGGCGTCGGGCCCAGGTTATTCTGAAGATAAGGATGATCCCCCTCCTGAGACCAGGCAGGCACCACTCATCTTGCTAGCCTTGGAATCTATGCCAAGTACGACACTGAAAAAATTTCTTTTTCATTGTTTGATTTCCCACGGGCTTTGAAAAAGTTCCCATTTCATATAGTTAAGTCCAGAATTGGACTTCACTGATAGTTGCTGAAAAAAATCCCCATTCAACTTCCTAAGACTCTTCCGCCTGGATTTGTTTGTTGGCCTCATGGGTGATGTTTCTGACGTGCTCGGAGAACTCCTGGCTCAAACCCCCTTCGCTCACGGGCTGACCCCTCACTCTGCTTTGTAATCTAAATGAGTCATCTCCTTTCTTCAGCACTGGGCAGACATGGCTGAGGACTGCCTCGCTCTCTGAAGTCAAAGTGATTGGCGTTTTTCTGCTTCTCTGCTATGTAGTTAGGGAATTATTAAGATGGATTTGTCTTTAAAAGTCAATTTCTGCTGGGTATTGTAGCTCCATGATAAAGCCACTGCCCATCTCCCACCGCCGTTTGATGGCTGGTGAGTACGGAACTCTCCAAAAGCAGTACCTTCATACTTCTCAACTTCCTTTCTACGTCGTACTTCTGAACTCAGAGAGGGACAATGGCAATAATGTGAAAACTGTATGTTTCACAACAACAAACTCGCAACCAAAAAAAAAAAAAAAAATTCCATGTGCCTTCAGTTTCCCCTCCCCCTCCTTATCGCCCACGCCACCACCAACAGTGACACCTAGTGGTCAAAGATAAATCAGTTCCTTCATTCTGAGTTGAGTAGCTCTTCACAGAAAACAAAATTTCCTACAGAAGCAAATATTGACTGAGCTTTACCTCCTATAAACGCACGGAAAAATAGATTCCTCATAAAGCAAAGCTAAACTATATTACTTGGGAGAGGAGGCAAGTGCACATTTTTTCTTAAAAATACATCAGAGCTTTTAATCTTTTAAAAATAATTTCTGTAGACAAGTACTTGGTTTTCTTTCCTTAGGTAATGGACACTGTAATTTTATTATCACTTTAAAAGTTGGCAACTGCTCAACAATATGTTAAATTTCAACATCTATAATGTGTTGTGCTTAAAAGAAAGTATTTTTAAATGAGTGATACTACAAATCAGCATTTGCATAATCTTTCTCAAACTGTTGGAACCACATTTACTGACAAACATGATTTCCATTTTAATGGCTAATAATCTCCAGGAAAAGGTGAGAATTTTTGCCTTAAGCCTTTTTTTCAATAAGTGAGGAAACAAAAATGTTTATATTTTTAATGAAATATTTTAGAGATTAAAAAAGAAAACCCTTGAATCAATTTTTAAAATTTTTAATTCTTAAATAATGACAGATTCACAGAAAGCTACAAAATAGTACAGAGAAGTCCTATGCACCCTTCATCCAATTTCTCCCAGTGGTACATAACTATGGTACAATGTCAAAGCCAAGAAATGACCATTGGTACAATTCATGGAATTTATTTAGATTTCACTTATTTTACTCACACTTATTTGTATGTGTGTAGAGTTCTATTCAATATATCACATGTATAAATGCATGAATCACCACCACAATCAAGGTGAAAAAAACTGCTTCATCACTGCAAAGGTACCTTGTACTGCCCCTTTATAATATTAAAACATGTAATTGAACCCAGACCCCTTATCTATGGCAGAAAGATGGCATATGTATATCATCATCATTACATACATTGATTGAACTCTATGGGCTGTGCTGTGTTAATTGCTCATGCAGTACATACTATGCACTTTTTTCTTCTTCTTCTTATTTTTTCTTTCAACTGCATTCATTTAAAAGAACAGCAAGGGTAGAACTAAAGAAAGAGAAATGACAATTCATCCGATGTTTTGTCCTCTAACACAAAGAGGGTTTGCTCCCACCCTGATTTTAAATTTAATACAGATTCAACTCATGCATATTATTGGGTACTGAGCCGGGTGATGAAGGAATTACAGGTGCCTGACAAGGTGCGCTGCTCAGCACCAGCCCTCAGTTCCCTAGGTGGGTCTTCCTCTTTGGACCCGCTGACAGCCCAGACTAGCCTCAGCTCTCTAGAGCCCCAAGGACAAGGCTGGTTCCTGGTGAATAGCTTAGCAATGAGACATTTCTGCTGCATTACAGGGGGTGCTGGTTTTTTGTGATTTTTGTTTTTTTGGAGGCAGGGTCTCACTCTGTTGCCTAGGCTTGAGTGCAGTGGCACAATCACAGCTCACCTCAGCCTTAGTTGACCTCTGTAGCTGGGACTACAGGTGCATACCTGGCTAATTTTTTTTTTTGGTAGAGATGAGGTCTCACTATATTGCTTAGGCTAGTCTTAAACTCCTGGGCTCAGGCAATCCTTCTGCCTTGGCTTCCCAAAGTGCTGGGATTACAGGTGTGAGCTACCATGCCCGGCCTGGGATGCAGTCTTTTTTGTATCTACCTGATAGTTTTTTTCTTAGAAATTTTGCTTCTTCAAAAACTTGAATATCTGTAGAGCCACAACATGTTGGAAAATATAACTTATTATGAAGTATCAATGTGATTCGAACGAGCTACTCTGGTGTAAGGGAAGCTGAAAGACAATTTAATGATTGTTTTTTATGTACCCAAGCAGGCCATTTGACAGAGGGAGTACCCAGAAAAACACTGGACTGGGAGTCAGAGATGTGGCCTGGCGTTGACTTTGGCACTGACTCACTTGTGATATTAGGTAAATTTTGAGTGTCTTAAATCTCTTATGTAATGACCAGGGGTTCAGCAGATGATGGCCAAGTTCGTTTTCAAAGCTATCTTTATAAAGTAAATGTTAAAAAGTTTCCCATGGTACAGGCTTCTAATTATTGGGTAGGTGATAAAAGTTAAATAGAAATGTTCTATATGACTTAAAACAGGCATCCATCTAAAAATGGAGGCTTTAGAAGCTATGGATTCTTGTAAATATGCCTTGTAGGGTCTTTACACAAGACTTTCCTTTGGAAGTCACTCTCAATCTTGAAAATTTAATAAAATTCACTTATTAGTAAATAACATGCTGATGAATGTTCTAATACAACATGTCTGGTGAGCAGACATTTCACTGATGAGGAAATTGTGATGCTGAATTCCTGATTTAAATATGTCTTCCTTATAGGTGTGTGACCTCAGGAAGTCACTTGACCTGCTAGAGTCTCATTTCTCCTTCTCAGTTTGCTATCTACACACTGAGATTGTCTTAGATGTCTTTCTAGAAACTTGCTAAATAAAATTGACAACGCTGGAAAACACTTTTTAGTCAATGCAAGTAAAATATGACCCTAGTAATGTGTATGTGTGTGTGTGTGTGTGTGTGTATGTATGTGTGTGTGTGTGTGTGTGTGTATACACATATATGTTAGGAAAAAATTTCATGTGTGTGGTTTATTATGTATGCAAAAGAAAAATAATGACTGAATGACAGAAATAATTATTTCTATCTACCAAATTTACCGCTTACTTTTAAGTAGTAACTGGTAGTACTCTACCTTTAGACATAATGCATTTCTAAAAACATGCACAAAACTTAAGTGTCTAAAGGTAGAACAAAAGACTTCATATTTTAAGAGAGGGAAATGTCCATTTCCAGTAACTTAACAATTTTAATTGATTCATTGATTCAGTCAATCAACATATGTTAATTGAGCAAATACTATATGGGCAGGCA
>CAUYQG010143475.1:0-12971 GCA_963574415.1 Tarsius wallacei | reverse complement strand
AGCCTTCTCACAAAAAACAAAAAAGGAGGGAAGCTTGTAAAATGATTCTCTCTTGAATACAGTACTTAGAGCTGAAGTGGCTGGCTTGATTTTATTCTAAATTATATAATCTTTGTAGTGATTCAGCACATTACTGGGAGTACTTAAGGAAGAGACAAGGATGTGTCTCCCTTGCTGCACATGAGCTATTACTTGCTATGCAATAATTGATTTAACTTACACTTACTTCTGAGGAAGTATGAAATCCTTTTTTGCTATTTTAGAAAATGCATTACCCATGAATTATAATTGATTACTAGTGTAAAGTGAGTGAAAGTTGACACTATTCAAATTTATATCAAATAATTGTGACTCAGAGACTTGAAAACTTGAAATGATTTTAATATGTTTTTCATACAGCAAATGATTCCACTACTTTGGTTTTCATGGGGCATCCATTATTTTGTAGCTCAATGCTGTGGTAGGGCTTCTCTGCCCTTTAAGGACGGAAGGGAGCATAGGTAATTAAAATGAACTAAGAAAAGCACACTTCATGAATGGCGAGACTTTCCAGTTACATTCTTCTTCTGAGTGTCAGACATCACAACTGAGATTCAGGTCTATAAAGACTGACTCCAGCACCTTTATCATCATTCATTATGTCTACTCTGGTGTGTGTTGATGGCTTCCCACTGGCTGTGAGCCTCTTACGGATAGAGTTCTTAAGGAGAGTCCAGAGTCCTCACTCAGTAGGCCCAGTGCATGTGTCTCTGAGATGAATGGCTAGATGACTATGGCTCACTGCTCTGGTGCCATGCCCACCCCAAACTCAGATTCTAGAAAAGTATATTCGTCTGTTCTGGCTGTGTGGTATGAAAAGGAATATATTTGGTCTGTGTCCCCAGTTCCTGTCAAAGAGTTCCTAAAACTCTTGGAATTTCATGAGAGACAGGTGTGTATTTTGTTATTCACAATGAGCCCCTTGGGGTAATACCTGAGTTTATGCTAATAATTCAATGGTGTTCCAATATAGCTTGAGGATGAAGCCAGTTACTGGAAAGACCAAGTGATTAGATAATTGGAGGGTTGACATTTTCAACCCCATCCACCAACCTCCAGGGAGTAGGGGAAGCTGGCATGTTTGAGCTCTATAAAATTCCAGAACAATGAGATCTGAAGAGCTTCCAAACTTGTGAGCACATCCACATGCTAAGAAGATGGTGCATCTCAGCTCCATGAGGCCAGAAGCTTCTGCACTTGTGGTCTTTTCAGACCTTTGCCCTTTTTATATAGCTGTTTATCTTTTTTAGTGATATTCTTTATAATAAATGGATAAACGTAAGTAACGTTTTTCTCTGAGTTATTTGAGTCACCCATGGATAGCAGTCATGGGAACCCCATTTAATAACAGGTTGGTCAGAAGCACAGGTCACAACCTGGGACTTAAACTTGGCATCTGAAGTGAGGGGCAGCCTTGGTAGGACTGAGATAACCCAGTGGGATCTGATGCCATCTCTAGGTAGATAGTGTCAGGATTTAATTGAATTATAGGATACCAATTTGGTGTTCGCTGGAGAATTACTTAGGTGAGTGGGGAGAAAACCAGAAGCCACAAAAGTGTTCTGTGTTGTGAGAAAACAGTGTGCTTTCCTCAGAGGCTGCCTTGACAAGATCCCACAGCCTGGGTGACTTAACTGACAGACGTTTATTTTCTTATTGTTCTGGAGGCTGGGATGTCCAAGACCAAGGTGCCAGCAAATTCACTTTCTGGTGATAGTACCCTTTCTGGCTCGCAGGTGTCTCCTCGCTGTGTCCTCACACAGCCTTTCCTCTGTGCCCGTGCAGAGGGAGCGAACACTCTGGTGTCTCTTCCTTTTCTTCTTAGGACACCAGCTCTCCTAGATGAGGGCCCCACTCTGATGGCCTCATTTACCCTCAAAGGCCTCCCTGCAGGCCTCGTTTCCAAATACATTGGAGATTAGGGCTCAGCATAAATTGGGGTGGGGAGGGTCGGGACACAATTCAGTCCATAACAACAAGGTATGAGGAAACAGGTTTCAGTCCCAGTTGTGACGGCCGGCAGGTGGAATCACTTGTTCGAAATGTCAAAGTTTGGTGCTAATAATGAACCACAGTTGCAGACGATTCGCCAAAAGCTAGAACGGAGTTAACAGCCTTTCACAGCACTCCTCACTCACCTCGGTCCATTACACTTTCTCGAGTTACACTGCCGCCCCTGTAACTGTGCATAGCTTCATGTTGTCCAGGGAAAGATGTCCTGTACGTGAATGTTATCAGTCACATGCGTCACCATGCAAAAAATATGAAGAATCACTGGTTTAGGGGACTGTGAGCGCCGTGTGCTTCTTGGCTGAAGCAAGCGTAACCCCGAGGTAGCTGCAAGCTACATGAGTTTGGTGCTGTTGTGCATTTGTTGAGTCAGCGACTTGGATACTGTTAGCTTTCACCAGGGTGTTTCTCACAGGATGCGAATTGTCACTATTATTCTTGTCGATGTTTTCTTGGCTAAGGAAGCAACAAGGAAGTACATTCTGAAATTGGACACAGGATTGGTAAAAGTACTGTGCACACTGGCAGGTGCAGCCATAGGACTGTCCACGGGCTCTATCTACGCATATTCCCTTGCCAGATAACCCTTTGAATAGGATGTATCCTAAGGGAATATTTCTCAGACCCATAGGGAGTGGCCCGGTACGTTCCAGTATATGAGAGCTGGATTCTTCCCTTAAAACAATTGTTTTGAACTAGCAATAGCTTAACATGCCAACGTGATACTAATATCTTTGCTTTCTCTGTGTTCCTGCCGCTATTCCATTTCCAGAAACTTAATTCAAATCTCTTTCTTGTTGTGTTCTCCACTGTAAGTGACGATATTGCGTGCCAGCCAAAGTGTTTTTGGTTTAGGTTTTATGGTGTTGAACTTTCTAAGTCCTGAGAGCATTACTTGGAATGCAAAAGAAAAACCTGTAGTGTGAAAGGCCTGAGCTTCCACTGAGAAACTGGGCAGACATCTTCATCTCTCAAAATCATTCTGACCCCATATATACTGGATAAATAATTATTCATTTTCTCAGTCAACTCATATATCTGTTCATTTATTCAAGGACCTTGTATTGCATCTATTGATGACATGTTGTCATCCCTTTGCTGCCACTCATTTCTGTAAGGGCAATAGCCACAAAGGTTCTCAAAGTCTTTGCAGGGAAGGATCGCTTTTTGTTTTATTTCTAGCTCATTACAGACTAATATTTTATACAGTAGAAATGGGTTACCAAAAAAGATATTAAAATGATAAATTGCACCTTCTGGTTTTTAGATTCAATATACATAAAACTCTATTTCTTTTCTTTTCTTTTCTTTTTTTTGAGTTGGAGTCTTACTCGGTCGCCCAGGCTGGAGTGCAGTGGCACACCGCAGCCTCGACCTGCTGGGCTTAGGTGATCCTTCTGCCTCAAACTTCCAAGTAGCTGGAACTACAGATGCACCCCCCATGCCCAGCTAATTTTTTGTGATTTATTGTAGAGACCAGGTCTCACCAAGCTGCCCAGGCTGGTCTCGAACCCCCGGGCTCAGGCAATCCTCTCTCCTTGGCCTCCCGAAGTACTGGGATGACAGGCTGAGCCCCTGCGCCTGGTCAAATTCTATTTCAATAATTACTACAGATATGACACATCTACTCTGAAAGTTTCTGAAAACTCTCAAGATTCACCTCAACTGCAGCTTGGTAACAAACAGTTCCTGGCCCTACACGGTCCACGAACTATACTCTGAGTAGCCCTGGGGGATAGATCCCTCTATGGACTTCCAGTTACAGCAAGTGACAACTCTGTGCTCCAGTCAAAATCCATGGTGCCCTGAGGCGGAAGGATCGCCGGAGCCCAGCAGGTCGAGGCTGCAGTGGCGGGGAGCGGCCACTGCACTCCAGTCTGGACGACAGAGTGAGACTCCAACTCAAAAAAACAAACAAACAAAAAAAAACAAAAAAAAAACAAATTCTTCCGAGTAGGCATAACAAGGGCTACGGGTATATATATATTTTTTTATTATACAATATTTTTTTTTATTGTGATATTGAGGAGTACAGTTAAGGGTTAGGTACACAAATATGTCTCGTTCAGGCACCCTTGTTGATAAGAAGTGTCCCCCATCCCCAGACAGGTATTTACTGCCATTAATCCCTTCCCCTATCCCTTCCACCCCCCCATCATTTCCCACCACTGTCAGTCATTTTCTTGCGGTAATACGTTGGATGATCAAGATCTACTATATGAGTGAGAACATGTGATACTCAGTTTTTTGTTTCTGTGAGAGGTCACTCAGTATTATAGACTCTAGTTCCATCCATGTTGCTGCGAAATTCATGATTTCGTTCTTTTTTATGACCGTGTAAATGCCCTTTTTTTGAGTCTTGATACTTTGTTTGAAATCTGCATATTATTAAAAATAATATCCAGCATTAGTACATATTCTGGTTTCCAAAATAATGGAGTAAGGTGACTTTTTAAGCTGAGTTTGTGTAAATTACTGTGTTAGCTATCTTAGTAATGCTCAGAAAATAGTCAGTGAAATGGCACACACCTGTATTTCCAGCTACTCAGGAGACTAAGGCAGTAGTATTTTTTTTTTTTTTTTGAGTTGAAATCTTACTGTCACCCAGGCTGGAGTGCAGTGGCATGCTCACGGCCCCTGCAGCCTTGACCTGCTGGGTTCAGGTGATCCTTCAGCCTCAGGCTTCCAAGTCACTGGAACTACAGGCACGTGCTACTCCACCGGGCTATTTTTTTTATTTATTGTAGGGAAGAGAACTCACCATATAGACCAGGTTGGTCTTGAATCCCTGAGCTCAGGCAATCCTTTCACCTCGGCCTCCCAAAGTGCTGGGATTACAGGCTTGAGACACTGTGCCCAGCTGGCAGTAAGATTAATTCAGCTCTGGAGTTCACCTTGGACAACATAATGAAACCTCATGTCTAAAAGAAAAAATATAGGCATATAAAGAGAGAATTTAAAAACATGCCATATCAAATTCCAAAGGAACTGAGATGATTTGAAATACAGCAAATCTTTAATAAAATTAAAATAATAAGCCTAATAATAAAATGAAAAGAGTCAAATAATAAGGGAGAGACTGTGAAAGACTTGTACTGGGATTCTACTTGAATTTCTTAGTGAGTAAGGCAAAAAGTCTAACGTTTTATTAGCACAGTTTTCAGAGATTAATTTAAGGTCCAATTTTTCTAGCTAAAGACTTTACAAAATTGGGGGAAAAGTCCTTTTCCTGTGCCTCTCATTGGTGTATATACTGCAAGATATAAGTGATCATACCTTCCATGGAAATGCTGTTTGAAAAGCAAAAGTTTCTAAAACCCAAGAAAATATCATTCTCTATACTATAAAATGTAAGGTAGAAAACCAGTATTTAAGGATATAATTTCATGTTCCATACGTAAGTCTCCAGGACTCTTGCAGGTGTCAGTGGCTTGGATGAGGGACCGTATGCAAAGAACACTGTCAGATGGAACTGCATATGGAAATGATTTACTTTCTATGTCCTGTATTTTTTCTGTCACTCACATATTTATTTCAAGATTCAGAGTACATGCAAGGCCATGCTAATATACTTAGATGAAAACTTTTATCTAAAAATGACTACATCCTTCCTTTTTTGACATATAATACACTAGTTTGCAATTAAAATAATAATAGCACTTAGATAGACAGGTGTTATAGAATGAATGTTTTGCTGTCCTAAAATGTATACGTTGAAGTCTTAAACCCCAATGTTATGGTATTAGGAGGTGAAGAGTGCATTAGACTTGGATGAGGTCATTGTTTGTGATACCGCCATGACGGGATTAATGCCCCAGAAAGAGAAGCTTCACCAGGAATCTAATTGGTCAGAACCTTGATCTTGAACTTCCCTGCATCCAGAACTATGAGACATAAATATCTGTTGTTTAAATCACCCAGTCTGTGGTATTTTGTAATAGCAGCCCAATCTAAGACAAAAGATTAAACATGCAAAAATTAAATTAGTTTATTCAGTTACTGGTTTTACAAATTATTTATTTCTCTATTTTATCACAAATATGTATTTTAAATGTCCTGGATTCAGTAGAACAGGTCTAAAATATAAGCTTTGTTCCTGACTACCTCTGTGGCCTTGGTCAGGCAAATTGACAACTCTAAACTCAAGATTTCTCTGCTGTAAAATAAGAAAAATAACATTACAATGCTTAGAGAAATACAAGACACTTAGCAAAAGCTGGCTCAGTGCTAGTTTTTTTAGTCTACATAATCATTATTTTCCATATGAAAAATAGTTCATGTGGTTTATGAAATAATTTCTAATTATAACCCTTCTTTACTAATAATACATTATTTGTTTTCAAATTTATCAATTTTGTACTTATATGATACAATTAGTATATTTTAAACATACATATTTAAGTATTCCATTGTTTCAAGAAACACACTTAAGAATAAAATTAGAAGAAAGCATTTGTAAAAATATTTACTAGCAAATTGCTTGGAAAAAAACAGTTATGGTTTGAATACTTGATTTTTTACCCAAAATTTGCATCCTGCATTAATATGCTTTTATTATTCTTTTCCTAAGTAGTAGACATTAAAATTTTAAATTATTTTTAAAATTATACATTTATTTGGTAATTAATAAGGTGCAATGATTGTAATCTTTTCTTTCCCTTTCATTTTCAAACCTTGTTGCAAAATAATCACCAATACAGTTGTAAATACAGTAAAAATAATGAAAGCCTTATCATTCCACTTACCCATCTACTGAGTGTTAACCACTACTAGCAAATTCATTGACATAATAGCACATCATTTCAAATTTATATAATTTCATAAAACATGGGATACTATGTTATGATAATCAGATATTATAGGACAGAAAATTTTAAAAATGAAACCATAAAATTCATATCCTACAACAAACTTTTTTCATAAATTATATGACATGGACTAGTTTCATATTCAACATATTATTTTTAACAGCTGCTTATATTCATAAAACATTACTGTCCTATATGTTATTTAATATCATCGGGGATTCAATTTATGCAGTTGGTAGAAGTACATTTGACTGTAAGTTACAGAACAATAATCACAGTGACTGAAAACAATGATACATAAGTATTCTTTTTTGCAGGATGTAAAAAGATGAAGATTGCTGATGTTGCATGCACTGTAAAGACAGCTTTCTTCTAACGTTGGTCCCATGAAGAAGTAAGATGTGCCTCCATCATCCATGGGACTTAGGGGATAATATGGTTTCTTCTGCTTCCTCTTGTCCTCAGCAGTCTGCCAACTCCTTTCTCCTGCACCTGGGTGCTTACCTGATCCCATACTCAGCAGGTTTATATTCGCCACCTGCCTCCTTGCTTGGGGTGACACCAGCAAGAAACCATCAGTTGCAACTAGATGGGTGATGTTTTCCTTTAAAAGTGCTTTAGAGTGGGGTTTGATCATCCCTGCTGCCTTGCATGTTGGACAGGTGCAGAACTGTGCTTCTACGGTGCATGTTCTTGGGGGTTGTAGGACTGTGTCACCTTGGTAAGCTCATTGCAAAGTTTCTACTCTGACCCCCCTATAACTGGATTGTGTTTGTTTGTTTTAGAAATAAGCCTTAGCATTAGTTTATTCTACATCAATTGCTAGGGCAAGAAAAGTAATACATTTGGGCTACCTCCTCAGGTCCCCTCCCGCTGTGTGAGCTTTTCTGTCTTCTCAGTAAATTCTGTTTTCTCAAAAGAAAGAAATAAAGAAAGAAAAGTAATACACTGTATCATAATTGATTAAGTGAGAATTGAGCTGTGGATTTTGATCCAGAAAAAAAGTCAAAAATCAAACAGAAAACCAACGAGTGTGCTCCCCAAATGTAAAAGTTGGCCATTTGTGTTATTTTTTTCATTAATAAAAAGAAAAGAAAGAATTTAAAATAACACTTAATTGCACTCTTCTGGTATCAAAGGACCCTGGTATTTCATGTAAGATCTTACTTGCAGAAGTAAGTCAGGTGATTCTGAGGATATATTGTGAAGAAGAAATAGTAGTAATTCGTGCTTAATCGAGTTACCAGATTAACACTCTTCATTTCCTGGGAAATCATAGTAACTCGTGCCCAGCAAACGAATGACTAATAGGATATCCTATAAGTGTCCCACATATTTTCTAGCAACAGAGTTGTTTACTTACTAAAAGTCAACTGTATTTATTGTTTAACACTGCTATGCCACTTGTAATTTTTATGATAATTAAACAGCTTAACTAAATTGCTAAATAATAATGTGCAAATAAAGAGTTATGAATTTATGAAGACTAATTTAAATAACATAGAGGGGCTTGATAAATGTGACTCGCCAACAAAAGTCAATTTGTGAGCAAATATACTGTAACAAATTAGTAAAATAACATAAATATTTATTTAGATTATTTACTCAAATTATTTCACAAGTGTCATTAGGTTCTGGGTGGATTTTTAAAACATTATTATTAAGAACAATATTAAGCATTTATTAAAGTAGAGAAATAACATAATAAACTGCTACTTACCCTATTTATCCTTGAATTATTTTGACTCAAACACCATGTTGTTTCATCAGTGTTTCAAAATATATCGCAAATTATGACAATTTTTAAACTTAACTAAAATATTTGTACCCCACTTAAAAATTAATAAGTGCTTAATATTATCACACTGTTTTCCCTTTTTATTTATATTTTATTTTTTTCCAGCATATTTGTTTGGATCTATGAAAGCAAAGTACAAATATTACAATTAGCGGATATATCTTTCAAATCATTTATAATATGTATAGTCATCACTTTTCAAACTGTTCATTGAAGGATCTGAGTTTTATGTTCTGTAGCTTTGAATCACAGCCTGGGTTTTGCTGACTGCATCACAATGGTGCTGTTCCATGTGTTTCTCTGACCTTGCAATTGTTAGAAATTCATGAGTGAATCTAGGACCCAAATCAGATTCAGGTGTGATACTTTCACAAAGATATTTTGTAGCTGTCATTCTCTGCCTCTCTAAAGGAAGCAGTTGATAACGCTTGTCTCTCTTTTTGTGTGTAAGCAAGTATTGATCACCATTGACTAAATCTATTAGTTCAATAGGACTTGCAAATGGATATATTCTAATTCTTTATTTTCTTCTCTATTCATAAACTGAAATACTCTATAGAAAACATATTTTCATCAACTCTTTGGTTACCTACATGTTTTCATCAACAATTTAGTTGTCTGAGATAAAATGTGGAAATCAAGATAAATGGTTCCTTTTAAAAGATCACTTAGATAATTAGTTGATTAATGTTATCAAAATGGGAAAAACTAAAAGTATGAGGGTGAATGAATACTGTGGAGTTAGTGTGTGTGTGTGTACATGTGTATTTTGTGACTTTGTAAATTAATGTATTTAAGCAAATTTGGTAAGTTTCATTGCATCGTAGTTATTTTTTGTTAGTCTCTAATTAGCTAACTACTATTATTAGCTAACTGTTATTTTGACAGTCACTAATAGTTTCCTTGCTTTTTGTTGCAAGACCATCTAAGCTGAGTGTGCACATGTCCTGCCCCAATATAAACTTTGACCTTGATCTACAGAGCCCTGGTGACATTCAATGGGAAACGGCGTTTAGAGACTGTCGTCTAGAAGCTGCAGCTGTTCCTTGCTGTGTTCCTTGTTTCTAAAACTCTTTGTAGACAGTCCTAGTTTAATATGAAAAAACACAAACAAAATAAGAATCAATAGATACTACATGTACTTTTATACTATTATGAGAGTTAAATAGAAAACCTGTTGCCAAGGACGCTTACCAAACAGATACCTAAAAATCAATTTATGAAAAGGGGATAAATGCATAAGAAATGTAGGTAAGATACTAAATTTGACATTAATATGCTTTATGTTTTCAAGAATTTTGGTATATATTTAGGTAGTCAATTCAAAAAAATTTCCCAAACTGAAGCTTGAGGTGGTACCTGAATCCCATAAAACATTAAGCAAACACTATACATTGGAGAAAGGTTCTTCATTCTGTCAGAGTTCATGACCGAATACTTTAAGAAGTACAGCTCTCTCTACTTTTTGTCCCTATTTTGTCAGCCACTATCTGAAGTAATTATACTAATATTTTACATGTGGATATTGATTTTGAATATTATCTTATTTCTTGCAGACTTCATTTTGAATATGTTGACGTTATATTTTCTATTATAAAAATATGTATGTTTGCCATTTTCATCTTTGGGATTATATACATTCTGAGTAAAATATAACACTGTCCAATTTAATATATTAAATTTGGCCTTTTCGATACGAATCTTGTCATCTACGCATTTAAAACATTTGTATTGACTTTGTACAGATTAGTCATTATTCTGTTTCTTTTTTGCTTAAAGCATATTTTTAAAAACAATGCAAAGCTGGGTTTGTATTTTAGTTAAATATAGAAATATGTAATTTTTAAAATAAATAGTACAGAACATAGTAATCTTATCTAATCAGAAAATTTAAAGTTGAAATCTGCATTCTATTGAAGACTGCTTGAGAGTGAATTAAAAAAATATATTTGCCCACATTTACCCTCAGGTAAGGTCTGAATTTGAATGTCCATAGCCAGAGTCACAGATGAGTGTATGGAGCTCAGTCAGAAATGCAGGAAATGCATCTGAGTCCAAAAGGCAAGTGTGATAACTTCACCTCAAGGTGAGAGAAGAATGTCCCATGCTGTACGTTGCATGAGTTCACTTCTTGTTCCAACTAAATAAGGAATTATGCTTTCACTACAGCTAGATTAGAAGAAAGGCAAAATGACAAAACAAGGAAATGGGGGGAGGGGGAATAGGAAATAAATAGCTCCATGCATAACTAAAGTAGAAATAATTTCCAGTACTTGAATAATTTGTGCTTCTTTACCTGATAAAATTCCACATAAAAATTCCTATTAGCTATATCATTTGACTCAATTAAAATGATTTAAGCACATTTCCACTTGCATCATGACTGACATTTCTTATACTATTGAATGTCTGATTCTAAAACAAAAAAGAATCTAAAATGGTTAATAATTGGATGAATATGGAAGAGGTTGAAAGTGTAACTTTAAAAAGCTCTGGACTTATCAGAGCTAAACTCTCATTAGCATAAATGTTGCAGAAAATTTTTTGTAATGTGTCATTTAGGCTTCTGTAAATACCATATGTTTAAATATTTGTTATCATTGAGTATTATGCATTTACTTTAAGCATGTTTAAAGCATTTGGCATAATGAGGTTATATTAATAACTTGTGTTAATCCATTTCATTTCTTTTCATATTTTTTGAGTTGGAATCTCACTCTGTTATCCAGACTGGAGCGCAGTGGCATGCTCACGGCCACCACTTCCTTGACCTTCTGGACTCAGGCGATCTTTCCAACTCAGTCTTCCAGTAGCTGAAATCACAGGCGTGTGCTACCATGCCCAGCTAATTTTTTGATTTACTGTAGAGACAATGTCTCACCAAGTTGTCCAGGCTAGTCTCGAACCCCTGGGCTCAGGAAATCCTCTTATCTCCACCTCCCAAAGTGCTGGGAGTATAGGCGTCAGCCATCACATCCGGATATCATTTCTTGCATAGTTGAAAAAATAAAGTATAGAATTTATAGTTTTGTTCTATTTTAAACCTGGAAAGCTGATGCAATGAATTGCCAAGGTTCTCAATCCAGTGACAAGTGTCCTTATTAGAGACACACAGAGTAAGAGACCCAGAGAAGAGAAGACAATGGGAAGACAAAGTCGAGACTGGAGTGATGTGACCACCAGCCCAGGGAGACCCCTGAAGAGCAGGTAGTCCCTGTAGGCAGAAAAAGAAAGAAACTTTCTCCCCTGGCACCCCCAGGGAGCATGAGGCCCCCTCCACCTATTGATTTCACCTCTGGCTTCCACAGTGTGAGAGAATAAACTTCTGCTGTTGAAGCCACCCTGCTTGTGGTGATTTGTTACAGTAGCCTACAGACACTAATACAGGCACTATGTTAAGAAGCCCGATTTTGACCAAGAAGTGAAACAGGCTCTCTCCTCAATGATCTAGCTTAGTCAGGCTTCTCTAAACCTCGAAGTCCATCGCTTACTGTGTCTGTCCTTGTCAGGCCCACATTGCCCGGTTTTAAAAGAATCCTGCTAAATCAGTTCAGAAAGAACCTACACCTTCGCTGTCTGATTGCCCTGAATCTCTGATCAACAAGAATCTTTTTAAGTTGGTTTAGCCAGAACCCTCCATGCTCCTCTTAGTCATTTTCCACCCACTGACCTCACCCTGTTTCTTGGCTATGAGTCCCCACTTTTCCGTGTTGTCTTAGAAGTCCTGTGCTCATCACTACAGTGCTAAAGAAAGTCTTCATTGCCCTCTTTAACGAGACTCAGAATACTATCCTCTGTCGTAGAAGGCCAATGGGCTTTTACGGCATCAGTGATGGTGAGAGGGATGACAATGGGTGAACTGAAGAGCGGTTCTTCGAGGCTCAAACTGAACCAGATGCTAATCTTGGTCCTTTTTATGTTTCGATGACTTTTTCCTAACTGGAGCCTTTTGAAACAGGAGCTTTTATCTTCCTTCTCCAGATGGCATAACTAACAAGTGCAGTTAGGTAGACGTCCAGGGCCATACAATGGAACCAAATTATATTAAATAGAGTGATGGTCTTATGGGCCAGGGAGAGTAGCATATTAAAAATATTACTTAGCCGGGCTCGGTGGCTCAGCCTGTAATCCCGCGCCTTTGGGAGGCTGAGGTGAGTGGATTGCCTGAGCCCGCGGGTTCGAGACCCGCCTGGGCAAGCGAGACCTCATCTCCACAATAAATAAAAAAAAAAAAAATTAGCCAGGCGTGGTAGCGCGCACCTGTAGTTCTAGCTACTTGGAAGGCTGAGGCAGAAGGATCGCCGGATCCCAGCAGA
>CAUYQG010143474.1:0-16108 GCA_963574415.1 Tarsius wallacei | reverse complement strand
GAGGTACAAAATAAACAGCATCTTACTTCCTCGTGGAAACCAGTACCAGCTGCCCAGTGCCTTCTCCTAAGGAGCCCGGTGTCCCAAATTCATGGATTCATGGGACCCCTTTCAATATAATAAGTCTCTCTCTCTCTCTCTCTCTCATTCTCTCTCTCTCTCTCTCTCCCTCCCTCCCTCCCTCCCTCCCTCTCTCTCTCCCTCTCTCTCTCTCTCCCTCCCTCCCTCCCTGCCTCCCTTTCTCCCTTTTTCCCATTCTCCCTCTCCCCTGTTCTCTTCCTCTCTCCCTCATTTCAATTCTGCAAAGAACTTCCATCTTCTAAATTTTAGTAATCTCAATCTCTTCCTTTTATTTCCTAAGCACTGTGGGAAGTTGCCGTTTCCCTGTATTTTATACTTTCATAATACTTTAGTGTTATCTTTATGACTTTCAGTTCTCTATTTAATTTTTTATCTACTTAACAAGTCTTCATATTACATTCTCTTTTTAAAATAATGATGCAGTTTCTACCTCCTAAAGGACACTAACTGAAACAGAAAAATGAATCTTCCATGGCTATTAGAAACCCTAATATTAGTTCATTTTGTCTGAGTCTATTAAAACCATATTATGCTTCTGTGACAAAAAAAAAATCCAGAAATGGTTTTTGTTATATCTTTTATAAACCAAATGGCATTTAACCAATTTTTAAAAAAATTTTCTAACACTTTTATTTGTGGCAGGTGGGCAGGTAGAAACCTAATTTCACTCAGAATATTGAATTGTTTTTTTGTTTGACTTTATTATGTGGATACATTTCCATGCCAAATTCACTCATTTTTATCTTACCTTGCCATGGAAGCTACATAAAAATTTACCTTTTTCTAGAATTAGAGAAGTTCTCCTCCATCCAAAGAGATCCTGTAAAATATCCCCATCCATAAATTTCAACCAAATACCAGTAGTGTTGATTAGTACCTCTTCTCGGACAGAAAGTGATTTGAGTGTTTTAATACATTATGTGCATTTCCAAGTGGCTACAGGAAATTCATGAGAGAAATGAAATCTTGTTTTGCTCTTCCCTTACATTTTCTTTAAGAGTCTTCCCCCACCCTCCCAATTCTTTCTGGGGGTATCTTCCTAGTGCACTCTTTCCAAAACCCAGGTCACCATTTGCATGTCTTCCACTGTACAGCTCCAATTTGGACACTGCTGGTACCCATCATGGAGAGATCTGCCGACTCTTATGAAGACAGGGTTTAATTCTATCCATCAGTAGTACTGACTTTGGAAAGATCTTCCTTTCAGCTAGTGAAAATACATACAATCACAAGAGAAATCCAAATGATGCTGGAATCCCCTAGCATGGTGACAGGTTTGGACTCCTGCTTGAGGCTACCAAAAGCTTCCACTGAGGGGATAGTAGGAAGCTGACTGATATTGTAGACCTAATGTCAGTGGTTATTTAAAATGTTGAGTCGACTGTTTAGGCCTGTGAAAACCAGCCTAAGCCTTTTGTCTCTCATGTGAGTAATGTATAGACAGTGTTATTTGATGAACTTCTATTTTACCATACATTGTAAAGGATTGCAAATAATTTACAAGGTAATCAACAAAGAAGCAAACAAGAATCAAAATACCATCCAAATCAGTGTCAGAATTGCTTTGGAAGTGAACATTCACATTGTAAAGGGGAATTTGAGGAAGTCCTGTCTTACAGGCATAGCCAAATATGAAGAAGTATATTATTCTCAAAAGACATGCTTGTAAAAATGAATGTAAAGACTGAATCACGCCCGGCTCAGTAACTCAGACTGTAATCCCACACTTTGGGAGGCTGAGGTGAGTGGATTGCCTGAGCCCGCGGGTTCGAGACCCGCCTGGGCAACTTGGCAAGACCTCATCTCTATAATAAATCAAAATATTAGCCGGGTGTGGTAGTGCACGCCTGTAGTTCCAGCTACTTGGAAGGCTGAGGCGGAAGGATCGCTGGAGCCCAACAGTTCGAGGTTGCGGTGGCCGGGAGCGGCCACTGCACTACAGTCTGGGCGACAGAGTGAGACTCCAACTCAAAAAAAAAAGACTGAATCTCTTTTTTTTTTTTAGAAAGCAGGAATTATTGAGAGGACTGAAAAGTTCTCACAGTGGGAGGGGACGCCAGGGGGTTGCCCAAGAGTGAATCTCATTCTTTACCTCACTTTTAGAGATTGAATATTTGTGTTTCCCCAAAATTAATATGCTGAAATCCTAACCTCTATGGTGATGGTATTTGAAGGTGGGGCTTTTGATAGATAAGGACATGAGGGTGGAGTCCTCATGATGGGATTAGTGTCCTTATAATAGGAGATCAGAGCACTCATTCTTCCTTTCCTTCAAGCCCCTTGCCATGTGAGAAAACAGGGAAATGGTGGCCAACTGCAAGTCAGGAAGACATTTCTCAAAAGAAATCAAATCAGTAGCCAACTGGGTCTTGGACCTCCAGCCTCCAGAACTGTGAGAAACTAATGTATGCTATTTGAGCTGCCCAGTCTGTGGTATTTTGTCATAGAAACCCAAACTAAGATACAGTCTGCACAGATCTCCACATTTTGCCCATTTTGATACTTATGATAAATATTCCTGTGAACACTGAATCATTAACAAAAAGGTTGCTGATCATAAAATTTGGAAAAAAAAAAAAAGGCAGATTTTATTGTAAGACAATACCTTGGAGGTCAAGTCCATGAAGAGCAAGACTGTAGGATTGGTTGGCCTAGACCGAGGTCATGGTGCTACCAAATACACCACCAGGCACTGCCTTGTCACAAGATCTCATCACTAGAATGTGCCCGCCCCTTTCTTTCTGAAGTGTTAAAAATGGTAAAACTGGACAAAGAAAAAGGATAACAGAAAAAAAGAGACAGTGGTTTAAATACTACTTTTTAAAACACATTTGCAATGAAGTAGACATGAATTTAGAAAAGTTGCTGTTTTACCTGCTTATGAAGGCATCAACTGTAGTTCTCAGACTGACTTAAATTATTATTTTTCCATGAAACAGAAAAGAAATCATGATAGACATCTGTTACCACCTGAATAAGAAAAATAACAAATTCATCATAACTGTGAAGTATCTTCCAGTAAGTTGGTCCATTTAGCTAATATTTTTCTAAGGCTGGACCCCTTAAATTAACAACTGCAAAGTAATATTCCCAGTTTTTCTAATGTACACATAGCATAACTGCTATAAAAAAGAAATTTGAGACTATAATATTATTTCTGCTGAAACTACAACTACTAATTCATATTTATTAAGGGCTCATACCAGAAAATGCATTAAGCATCATTTATTTTTTATAACATCATAATATATGTAGCTTTATTATCTCGAGATAAGGAAACATTGGTGAAAAGTAATCACATGGTCAGGCAGGACTTAAAACATTTTCTATTATTCCTAACCCTTGGTCTTAGGCTCTATCTTCCTTGAAAAGAGTTCATTCTTGATACCAGAAATCTTTAAGACAACAATATAAGTAATCATACTTCCTTTCTAGGAGAAAAAATATTTGATGCATCTTTCCATGAGAGAGTCACATTGCTGATGAGAAAGCAGAAGAACTACCAGGACACTTCCTCACATTAGAGTCTGCTCTCCCAACCAGACATTTTAGAAGTCCACCAATCTGAAAAGTGATTGCCATGGGGAAGCTTCAGGAACCTCGTCAAATGATAACATTGACATACTAAAGCTATTTTCTTCTCACAAGAACAAACAGGTTGTGCCAATGTTCTTGTGCCTTTTCCAAAAAGATTAACTGCATTTATTCAGATAATGAAGAGAAAAATGATTTCTGCCAACCCCCAGGTTAAATTTTCTTTGATTTAAAATCCTGGTTTCATTATTCTTTGTGGTTATGTATTGTATATCTCTCCAAACCGATTAGGGAGAAACTTGTATCTTTCTGCTCCAAATAAAGCAAAAGGAAGTTGTGGTTAGATATTATCATATGCTCCTAATTTCAGCAACAGAATTATAGGTTTCAGAATATCCATCCCACAGAAGGGATATCCACTTGGTAGACGCTTCCAGTGAGCAAAATCCTGTCAAAGCCTTTATTCCTTTATTCCCTCATAAACTTCATAGCCTGGGGCTCAAGACTGTGCAAATGACTAAAAAATCCCACATTCATACAGAGGAAGTGAGTAATGTAGGTAATAACTAGGTTTTTTTTTTTTTGGTAATTATATTGAGTGAGAATAGAGGGTGTTTACAACATTTTGGCTCATTTCTCTATCCATATCAGTAATCTGAAAAAGTGTTTCAAAACAGGCAAGTCCAAAGAGAAAATAAATTTCTAACCCAAAGCAGCATTCTGATCTTCCTGTCTTGGAAATTTTTCTTTTTTAAGTAAACAAAATGTTGCTAGTTACTTGAAGTATAAACTTCATATTTATGAGAGTTTAACTTATTGAAATATTGGTAATAATAGAAGTACTGCTCAGACATTGAATTCCACATTGTGTTATTTTTCTTCAGTTTATTTCTGAAAATGGTAAATTCAGTGTCCCACATTCATCTCTCTCATACCAGAAAGATAAACCATTTTTCGGTTTCTGTGATTGTAGCTGACTCAAAATATCATTATATGTAGATTTTTATAAAACAGGATATCAAATCCAAAGAATATTAAAAAGCAAGTGCAAAACTTCAAATAAATGTATTAGTTGTGATGAAACACTTTCGGAGACCTTGAGACGCTTCCCAGTTAGAAGCATTCATTCTCTGACATGAAGGTTATTTTGATGAAAGATTGAGAAGCATCAGGTATGGCAGTATCAAGCTTTTCACCTAACTAGGAAGTTTTCTCTTACAAAGGTAGACTCCAACAGACAATGTAGATGCTCATCTTCCTCCTCTTCTCAGTATTTTATTCTGTTGATCAGATCTGCCTTTTCTTCTCTCTTTTTTGGTTATTCTTTTTCATTTTGTTTATGAAGTGTCCCTTTAATGTTCACTTTCCCAAAGCCTTGGTTCTTTGTTCTTATCCTTTGTGTTTCTGACCTTAGCCACCCACTCTTATGACCATTTATTATACCTGCCCTCATCATTATCAACATTCAGTCACCTGTGCAGGCAACCATCCCTCTCCTGACTTGGCATCTCCTTTTCTGCCAGCTTACTTGCTGTGCTCTGCCTGCTTTGACAACATTTCCTTTTAAAATCTTATCCATATCTTCATCCACTGATCTTATCAATTTGTCAGTAGATGCCCCACTTCCCTCCATACCCAAAGTATATTCCATGGTCTCTCATGATAATTATCTCCTTGCAAATACATTTGAATCCTTCATCTTCCTCTCACTTTGTCAAACTTGCTGATACAGACTCCACCTTCATTAAACTCAACACACACCTGCTCCATCCCTGCACACAGGGGCTAACCACCTCCCCGCTATGGTAACTGGGGGTTCTCTCACTTCACCTCTTGTTCTCAGCTTGCTACCTCAGTTGCAGTCCCTGCACTGGGCACTGAATAATTTTGTTACCTCAAGTTAAGATTTGCCATGTATTTGCGGGAAACTTCCTTCCACGGAGTCTTTGACTTATTAATGTATTGAAATACTTTTGTTTTTTGAATTTTTTATTCTGTTTTCTAGGCTACAGTGAGTGAAATAAGATCTTTCCAGTGTCTACAATAAAGTGAGTGAAACTATAGTTCTTCTCTTGTATCTGGACAGACTTTGTTTTCCTAGCTACCAGAAACACTAAGGTGAGTCAGTTTTCCAAACAGAAAGCAAGCTTTTAATAGTATAATTTTACTATAGTTTGAGTATCACAAAAGTCTTCTGATTAGAGTATTTCTGTCTAGTAAGACAAATTAAAACAGATAAATTTCTAAGAAAGTGAGTGCTTCAAATAATTACTAGTTTCACATATAATACTTTATCCCTTTCCCAATTTTTGCCCCACTGTTTTGTTTCATCTTGACTGTTGACTAATTTTGAAGAAGTGGAACTATATGAAGATTCGACTTTTGATCCATTTTCAGTTCTCTGTCACTCTTCCCATGATGTTGAAAATCAACCAAACTAAACCAGGTCTCAGATATATTACCAAAGTGTCAAATCATGACATCATTTAGTTTACCTTCTCTCCAAGATCTTGAAAAGCTACTATAATGTCCATTTAAATTTGGTTATGAAGTTAGAATCTAGCATAAATGGAGTGTCACAATTGACAACAGATTTAGAAGTTAATCCATTCAATGCTTTCATATTAAAATGAGGTAATTATGTTCTAGAAAAAAATTTGGTGACAGTTATGCAGTGAGAGGGTATCATGGGACGAAACAAAACCCAAGTCTTCTGACAACTGGTCAGACGCCTTTTTACTTTATTCCATCAATTCCTAACTAGAAATAAAACAAAGATTTTCTTTGCAGTCTGGCAACAGAAATGGTAAAGTACAGATTTATAGTACAGTTTTATAGCAAAAGTGACATTCTCTACTTAAAACCAACTCATTAAAATAAATTAGAGTGATTGATGTTTAACAGAAAAACTAGAAAAGCAAGGTATTTTTTATTGTAAACTTCTCTCATGAAATAAACTCCTCTCATAGCCCACTTCCTCTTTACTGATATTGTCAATAACTCTCTGCATCACACTCCATTGTCCATTATCCATGGAGCTGATAGCCCAAAACAAATTTGAGCCTGTCACTTTCCAGAGTAAACATCTCTGTTGGCTTCAGAGTCAAAGCTCATCAGCCTCTAACTCAGGTCCTTCCCAGTGGGTCCCCAACCTTCTTTTCAGTTCTGTGTAATCCTCCTCTTCCTTCCACACACACACACATACACTTTGCCTACCTCTTTGTTTTAGGGAATATCTCCCTATTTATAGACCACATTCTACTGCTTTTATTAGTCTTTATACTTTTATAAGTCTTTACTATTGCTTTTTAAGGTCTTATGGTCTAAGCAGCATTAAAAAAATGAGACTTTTTTTTTAAATGAAGATAGCTTAAAATCTCCAACTATAAATATGTAAATATTTTATAGAATTAAAATTTTATTTTTGTTAAAGTCATAGTCATCCATAGTTTTTATAGATACCCTCCCAGAGTTTTCATTTTGGGAGGGTCTTTTCAAATGTTATGCACATGTCTATACAGAAATACAATGTGTGTGGTTTTCAGAGACGCAGACAAGCACCTTGCCCTGTGTGATTTAACTTCCGCCTCTGCAATCAGAGTGAATACTGAAAAAATAGAATAATTTATTTTCAACACTGGAAACTGATTAATGTTTAAACATTTTGCACTCCCTTATAGTGACCCACTTCCTGCTTCTTTGTTCTCTTTTCACAGGCCTTTTACTCTGGAGGGCTATGAATTCTGGTGGTATCCGATCTAAATAAAGGCCCCATGAGCCAATGGGCAAATAGAACACGTGCAGCAATTTTGAAATAATTCTGTAAACCAACCAGTATGTACCATGTAGACAACATCCGGGAGAGTGATGTGACCTCTAAGATCCTCAACAAATGGGGGAACAGAGGAGGAATTTGCTTCTTAGGGTATATAAATGACCATTGTAGCTGCTCCGTTGTGCCTGCTCATCTGAGGTACTCCCATTCTTGCAAAAGCATTACATAAAAATTTTAAAATTTTTTTTAAAAACCTGCTTCACTCCACCGACCTCAGAGCCTCCTTGTCTTTTCTTAATGGCGAACTTGGGAAGAGGGCATACCCATCCAACAATACTAAACTAATTGAAGCTTAAAGCTTATTGGAGAACATTTTACTAGTGAACTGGCCACTGCATGTTGTGAGGACCCAAACATTGGTGTGTCTCATTGGTCATTCTCTTCTGCTTCCTCCTCTGTGTACTTCAGTCATAACATGATTAGAACTTTCTGTGGGTAGAAAGAGGCTCACCTATCTCATTTGTCTACGTTATAAGCAAAGATCTTACTTTTTTGGACTTCTGTTCCTCCTGTACCTGGCAGGTGGTAAAATATGGTGTTGGACTTAGAAGGAGAGTATCCCCAGAACCCTACTTCCAATTCATCCTGATAAGTTTTCAATATCTATATTTACTTATTTAGTCCTAAAAGCAAACACAAGACTTGTGAATCAGACTATTACTTACAGCAATAGCAATATTGTAATACACTTTTGCCTTAGTGGCCCTCGGGCTACAGGATGAGGGCAAATGCCAGCATTCACGGCAGGAAGTGGGTGTGTATACCGCGAGAGAAGAATCTCAACACAGTGAAGCTGAAACCTCATTCAGGAGCTGGAAAATCCACTCTTGCCTCACCTCCCAGCCTATGAGTGAGACATACAGGGACAGAAATAACCAGAGGCAGAAACAGAGAGAAAGAGACAGATAGAGAAAGGGAGACACAGATACATAAGACGGGCAGAGTAAAGGACAAAGAGTGAAAAAGAGAAAGGGAGAGAAAAAGAAAAAGGCAGAGGAATAGAAAGACAGAGAGGGAATACTAGGAGGGAATACAGAGTGACAGAGAGAGAAAGACATAGCAAGAAAAAGAAAGGCAGAGAGAAGACAGAATGACAGAGAAAGACAGCGAGTAAGAAAGAGAGAGGCAAAGGGAGAGACAGAGGGAATGGCTCAGTTTTACCTTGAAATATAAGCATTTCTCCCGGAAGAGGAGGAGATGCTTTCATAACTTCTCACTTCCTTGGAAAGGGAGCATCTGGCTTGGTGGAGTGTCAGTATATGGATAACCTTCAGCATGGTTGCAAAATGGTGGCAACAACACCTTTAGAAGGTAAGGATCTAATGAGCCAGAGGGGTAGACATCCTCTGTCATTACAGCATATTAATCGTCTTTGCCCAGAAAGCTCCGCATGCAGACACCTTAACATACCATCTCCACATCGCACACCACCCCTGCAGATTCACAGATTCCAGTCCAGCTTGCTAAGGTTGTGCACAGGAGAACTGGTCAGTCAGCATTCGTGCATCCCTGAAGCCCCTGAATCTAATGATGTTATTATAAACCCTAAGGCCACCTATTCCTTACACCATGCCACCTGTCTTGTTATGTAACTATACAAAGTTGTTAAACACTATTATTTGCCTTTGTTTTGGTTAAAGCCTCAACACTAGAAACAATACAGTGGTTATGCACACTTCCAAGTACATAACCTAAAATGAGGTATGAGCCCATCTGTGTGGGACAGTCTATGAGAAGTCACCAGCTAGCACCACATTATAGCATCACCATCTTCATCATCATCCTTACAATAATGATAAAGCATTCTTTCTCTCATTTCTTTCAAATACTTTCTCATGTTACAAATTACTATATTTAACTAAGACTTTTCTGAATTTTCCGATCTTTCCATTTGTAGTCTTTTCACTTCTATAAGGATAGTTTTAAATTTTGTGGCTTTAAAATATGCCATAACATCAAGTAGCATATGTCATATCTAGTCTTCCTTTCAAAGATGTTGGCCATGTGTTGAAGTATTTTTACAAATAAACTTTCAAATCATTTTTTCAGACTCAAAAAAATTCTGAGATTTACGTGGATAATATTAGCACTTTAGAATTATTTGGAGAATATTAATATATTTTACATGTTATTTTTCCGTATACAGGTATATGGTAGCTCTTTCAAGATTTCTCATTTTATTTTTTTTTCAAAAACAGATGTTTTTATGATATTTCTAGAATTTTATATTTTGCTTCTATTGTGATGCATACTTCAATTATATTATTAAATAATAACTTTTTTGACTGTATAGAAAAGCTAATAATTTATCTGTGTTTATTTGTATAAACTACTTTATTAAATTCTCTTTTTAGCCTGATAGAATTTTATTTTTCTTGAGTTTTCTATGTAATAATCATATCACTTGCGTACAATAATAATCTTTCTTCCTCTTCTCCAATACTTATATTTAATTTATTTTCATCTTTTTATTGATTTTTAGGGAACATGTATAACAATGTAGATAATGTCACAGCAATCATCATTTTCCTGTTTGTTATTTTAGTAGAAACATATATTTGCAGATGAAAGATAATCATTTTTTTTAGTTATTGACATTTAATTATCACTCTAGTGTGCTTGATATACATCCTCAGTTCAATATGCCTCCTTAAAAGATGCACAGCTCTGGATGTGTTGATGATTTTAATCTACATTAATATTATTGTGCTATTAATGTATTACTTTTTAAATGACATTATATGTTTATGCCCACAGGAGTTTATATGTAATTTCGTGAATCCATCACACACCTGAAGAAATAGATCATAGCCATCATGAGTCATCCTTTCTTTATTTTTTTCCATACTTTTATTCACCTGATACCCACCCATATGGTAACAATTAACCCAAATTTGAGGTTTATCTTTTCTCTTTTTTCCTAAAAACTTTTGTCATCATAGTATGAATCGCAAAACATTAGTTTGGGATATATTTAAACCTTATAAATATTGATTCCTACTGCTAATCATCACCTAAATAACTACAAAGGAGACTTTATTCCACAATTTAATATGTCTACTCTGGTGCTTTCAAGGATCTAAGGGGAAAAGGCACCTGCCCAAATAAAATGAACAAAGATTTATTGAAAGACTGATTTTTCCCTCCTTTTTATTATTTTTCCCCCATTTCAAATTTGTGTAGCACTTATACAAAATGCATTCATCCATATCTGTTCTGAAAAATTATTAAACAAATATAGGTTTTTACTCAAAATTACTTACCAAAAATTGTTCTCAAAGGCTAACTATACAATATTAAATTAAAATGTTTCCAGAAACCAAAACTGAATTCTCCATTTAAAAAATTTATTTGGAAAATACTTTACTTTTGAATCAATGAAACTGCCATATATTTGTAAATATATATACAACTAAAAGCAATTTCAAACCAGAGTGTTACTCTTACCACAGTCAGCTTATGAACTACAAGATAAAACATAATTTCTTGTATTTCTCCATAATATTTCAGCCTTTAGCAGAGCTAAGCACAATGTAAATGCAATAAGAAAGTGTTAATTAATTAATGGATTAGCTTGTACTCAACTCATCTATTTCTTTAAACGCTAGAAAATTTGATTTTGAAAAAAATCTCCATGCAGTATTTATTTATCTGACTAACTTTAAGTATCTTCCAGTGCAATTAGAGGTAATTCTGCGATTATCATTTTTCCCAAAACTGTAAATTGCCCTTGCTCCAGCAGTTCCAAGTGTGAGAATGTCACTCATTCTTTAATCTTCTGGGGAATCCAATGTTTTTATGTCTTTCTGTCAGGTAAAGATCCCCAGGACTGTAACTCAAAATATTCACTATGAAAAAGTCTTCACTTCTTCCACGTCTACAACCTAGTCCAAGCCAACCTCTCCTCTCATTGAGACCCTACAATAACCTCCCTACAAGTTCCTCTGCTTATACTTTGCCCCCATACAAGTTACTCTCTACTCAGTAGCTAGGATCATTTTTTTAAAGAACTAGATTAAATTTATTTTCTACATAAGCATTCAAGATCCTTCCACCAAGGGCAATGTCAGAAGCAGCTAGAGTGTTTCTCCTACAGAGTAAACCAAGGTAGAGAGAATTTCCTCAACACCCAGAAAGAAATGAAACCAGCGGCATGCACCAAGACTCGTAGAGAAATGATAACAGCCTCACAGTGCAAATAAAAGAAAATCAGCCAAACTGAATTGGAACTGGCAAGACTCCAGGCTAAATCATTGCTTCTGGACACAGTGGGGAAGGTGAGTGAGGGGAGTTCAGGAAATCTGTGTTCCTGCCATGGACTTGGAGGGCCCTCTGAGGCTTACAGGACTCCAGTCCCTCACAGAAAGCTGCTATGCTCCGCCAAAGCCCGAGTGGAACGGTGCAGAAAAAAAGCCCAGAGTTAAGCCCTGAGTAGCTCCAGTCTCTATATCCAAGAAACTCAACCCTTGTTGGCAGCTGCTTTCTAGCTAGCCTGGGAAGGGGCAGGCCAAAGGGCTAACTCCATGGTGGCAGACAGTTCCTGCCTGGGGCAGTCTGCAACAAGGACACCTGAGACCAGCTGCTCTTTGGCATTCAGAACACAGACAGCCTGAGGCTAAGGTGGGTGAGCTAGGTGAGACTCATTGCCATATCAACTGCTCATTCCCAAGGTAAACTCCTTTGTGCAGCCTTGGTTGGCTGGGCACTTTCTTGAGCAATAAAGGACATAAATAAAAAATTTCCAGAGAGAGACACCTTAAAAAAAAAAAAAGGCTGAAATTCTGGACATGAAAGAATCATTTAGAGAAGTACAAAACACCGTGAAAAGTTTAAACAGTAGACTAGAACAAGTAGAAGAAAGAATCTCAGAACTTGAAGATAAGACTTTTGAATTAACCCAATCAAACAGTAATATAGAAAAAAAAACCAAGAGAACAGAACAAAAAAAACCAAGAGAACAGAACAAAGCCTCCAAGAAGTATAGAATTATGTAAAATGCCCAAACTTAAGAATCATAGGTCTTCTTGAGGAAGAAGAGAAAGCAACAGATTTGGGAAACCAGTTTCAGAGAATAATAAAGGAAAACTTCCCTGGCCTTTCCAGAGATTTAAACATCCTGATACAAGAAGCCAAAAGAGCCCCCAGAAAATTCATTGCAAAAAGGTCATCCCCAAGGCATATATCCACTTATGCAAAGTTAAGGTAACAAAAAGAATTTTAAGACCAGTGATGCAAAAGAATCAAATAACTTACAAAAGTAAACTTATCAGACTCACAGCAGATTTCTGAGGAAAACAAATAATAAACCAGAAGAAACTGGGGCCTGATCTTCAATTTCTTCAAACAAAATAACAATTAGACAAAATTGTTGTATTCATAAAACTAAGCTTCAGAACCAAAAGAGAAACGAAGTTTTTCTCAGGCAAGCAAGCACTGAGGGAATTTGCCAGAACTAGACCAGCTCTATAAGAAATATGGAATGAGTTCTAAATATTGGAACAAATGGTCAAAATACACCATAGAAAAATGCTGGACATCATAAACCTCACAGGTCTTATGGAACATCAGCACAATAGAGAAAAAAATGAATGAAGTAACCAGATAACAACCAGTATGTTGAATGGAATAGTACCTTGCACATCATTATTAACTCTGAACATAAATGCTCTCAATGTCCTACTAAAAATATGCAGATTAGCAGAGTGGAAAAAAAAATGTGCTGCCTTCAAGAGACCCCCTTAACACACAAAGATTTCTGTAGACTCAAGATAAAGGGGTGGGAAAAAATGTTCCATGCAAATGCAAAATGAAAACTAGCAGGAGTAGTCATTTTTATATCAGATAAAACAGACTCCAACAACAGAAAGAAAATGAAGACAAAGATGGTTATATTATATAATGATAAAGGGATCAATCCAATAAGAAGACATAACAATTTTAAATATATATGCATCTAACACCAGAGCTCCTAACTTTATAGAACAAATTTTGCTAGACCTAAAAAAAAAAAAAGAGAGAGATAGGCAGCAATGCAATAATATTGAAGGACTCGAACACTCCAATGACAGCAACAGACAGGTTGTCAAGGCAGAAGTCAACAAAGAAGTATTGGAGTTAGCCGGGCTTAGTGGCTCAGCCTGTAATCCCGTGCCTTGGGAGGCTGAGGTGAGTGGATGCCTGAGCCCGCGGGTTCAAGACCCGCCTGGGCAACTTGGCGAGACCTCATCTCTAAAATAAATCAAAAATTAGCTGGGCGTGGTAGCGCGCGCCTGTAGTTCCAGCTACTTGGAAGGCTGAGGCAGAAGGATCGCCGGAGCCCAGCAGGTCGAGGCTGCAGTGGCCGCGAGCGGCCACTGCACTTCAGTCTGGGTGACGGAGTGAGACTCCAACTCAAAAAAAAAAAAAAAAGAAGTATTGGAGTTAAGCCAGAACCCAGAGTATATGCACCTAACAGACATCTACAGAAAATTTCACCCTAAAACTATAGAATATACATTTTTCTCATCAGCACATGGAACATTCTCCAAGATAGACCATATGATAGGCCAAAAATCAAATCTGAGTAAATTCCAAAAAATCAAAATTATATCAAGCACCTTCTCAGACTACAATGGAACAAAACTAGAAATTAACTCCAAGAAGGACTCATAAAACAAAACAAAAACATGGTAAATAAACAATCTGCTCCTGAATAACCCTTGGATCAATAATAAAGTCAAGATCAAAATTTTAAAAATTTCTCAGAATGAATGAAAATGATAAAACAAATTACCCAAACCTCTGAAATACAGCCAAAGCTGTGCTCAGAGGAAATTTTTTAGTGCTTAAGGCCTACATTAATAACACTGAAAAATTGCATATTGACAACACAATGTCACACCTCAAGGAACTAGAAAAACTTGAATAAAACAAAGCTAGCAGCAGGAAAAAAAAAATAATGAAGATCAGAACAGGACTAAGTAAAATCAAAATTAAAAAACATACAAATGATCAATGAAACAATAAGTCTATTCTTTGAAAAGATAAGCAAAATTGATATACCACTAGCTAATTAATTAATAAATGATGAGAGAAGATTCAAATTAACTCAATCAGAAATGAAAATGAAGGCATTACAACTGATAGGACAGAAATACAACAGATCATCTGTGATTATTATGAACACCTCTATGCAAACAAACAATCTAAAGGAAATAGGTATAAATTATTGGAAACATACACCCCCCCAATCTTAATCAGAAAAAAATAGAAGCCCCAAAAGACCAATAATGATTTGTGAGACTGAAATAGTAATTAAAAGTCTCTCAACAAAAAAAGATCCGGGACCTGATGAACTCACAGCTGAATTCTACCAGACTTTCAATGAAGAATTGGTACAAATTTTCCTAAAACTATTTCATAAAATTGAAAATTATTCCTAACTCATTCTACAAAACCAGTATCACCCTGATACCAAAGCCAGCAAAAGACACTACAGAAACAATATCCTTTACAAGCAAAGGCATAAAAATACTCAACAAAATATTAGCAAACCAAATTCAACAAAACATTTTTAAAAAAATCCACAATCAAGTGGGTTTTATCTTAGAGATGCAAGAGTGGTTCAACATACCATGGTAACTAACATGATCCTATAAGCAGAATTAAAAACAAAAACCATATGATCATTTCAATGGATGTGGAAAAAGCATTTGATAAAATTCAGCATCTCATCATGATAAAAACCCTTATCAAGATAGGCATAAAGGGAATATTCCCAAAAGAATAAAAACCATATATGACAAACTCATAGTTAATATCATCCTAAACAGGGGTGATCTGAACACATTCCCTCAGAACTGAAACAAGACAAGATTACCCACTTTCACCACTCTTATTCAACATAGTATTG
Source organism: Tarsius wallacei (assembly GCA_963574415.1). Lineage (NCBI taxonomy): Eukaryota > Metazoa > Chordata > Mammalia > Primates > Tarsiidae > Tarsius > Tarsius wallacei. Next base: position 767 of record CAUYQG010143474.1, on the reverse strand, counting down.
GAAGTCCTAACCAGAGCAATCAGGCAAGAGAAAGAAATAAATAGTAACAAAATTGGAAAAGAAGAAATCAAACTGTCTCTGTATGCTAACAATATGATCTTATAATTAGAAAATCCTAAAGATTCATCCAAAAGACTCCTGGACTTGGTAAATAAATTAAGTAAAAGTTCAAGATATTAAAATCAACATACACAAATCAGTATCACTGCTATACACCAATAGCTACCAAGCTGAGAATCAAATCAAGAACTCAATTCCATTTACAATAGCAGCCAAAAAGCTAAAAAACATTAGAAATATTTTTAACCAAGGCGGTGAAAGATCTTTACAAGAAGAACTACAAAACACTGATGAAAGAAATGGTAGAGATCACAAACAAATGGAGAAACACCCCATGCTCATAGATTGAATAAATCAACATTGTTAAAATGACCATATTGCCCAAACTAATCTACAGATTCAACACAATCCCTACAAAACCAACAATGTCATTTTTCACATAATTAGATAAAAACAATCTTAAAGTTCACATGGATCCAAAAAATGAGCCAGAATAGACAAAGCAATCCTAATCAAAAAAAAAAAAAAAAAAAGGTGGAGGCATCATAGTACCTGACTTCAAATTATACTACAAGGCTGTATTAACCAAAACAGCCTGGTTCGGGCACAAAAGCAGACACATGGATGACAAGAGAGGTTTCAGAAATAAACCCAAATATCTAATGATAGATATAGATATAAACCAACTGATCATTGACAAAGCAGAC
>CAUYQG010143471.1:0-18399 GCA_963574415.1 Tarsius wallacei | reverse complement strand
GGCAACACCTCATTTCTACAATAAATCAAAAATCAGCCGGGCATGGTAGCGCATGCCTGTAATTCCAGCTACTCGGAAGGCTGAGGTGGAAGGATTGCCAGAGCCCAGCAGGTCGAGGCTGCAGTGGCCAGGAGCGGCCACTGCACTCCAGTCTGGGCAACAGAGTGAGACTCCAACTCAAAAAAAAAAAGAAAGAAATGCAGTTGTCTTTTGTACATTTATCTTATACCCTGAGACTTTGCCAAAGTCCTTTATCGGTGCAAGGAGTTTTGTGATTGATTCTGTTGAGTTTTCAAGGTATAATATTATCTTGCCTGCAATGGGAGATAGCTTGACTTCCTCTTTTCCTATTTGTATATGCCGATCACCTTGTCTTCTCTGATTGCTCTAGCTAGAACTTCCAAGACTATATTGAACAGGAGGGGTGAGAGTGGGCATCCTGGTCTTATACCAGTTTTCAGGGGGAATGGCTCCAATTACTGTCTGTTTAGCAGTATGCTGGGTGTGGGTTTCTTTTAGATGGCTCTTATTATTTTGAGGTGTAATCCATCTATGCCTGGATGTTCGAGGGTTTTTATCAAGAAAGGGTGCTGGAGTTTTTCAAAATATTTTTCTGCATCTAATGATATAATCATGTGTTTTTTAATTTTCATTTACAGATAAAAATAATTGATGTGTTTAATTATGTTTATGGTCTTACAAATGTTGAACCAGTCTTGCATCCTGGGAATGAAGCCTACTTGGTTGTGGTTGATGATTATTGAGATGTGATGTTGAATCTGGTTTGCTAGGATCTTGGTGATAATTTTAGCATCCATGTTCATCAAAGATATTGGCCTGCAGTTATCTGCTTTTGTTGTGTCTTTACCTTGCTTGGGTATCAATGTGATGTTGGCCTCATAAAATGATTTGGGAAGCATTCCATGTTTCTGAATCGCCTGAAATACCTTCAATAGCATTTATATCAGTTCTTCGTTGTTTGGTAGAATTCAGCTGGAAAATCATCTGTCCAGGGTTTTTTTTTTTTTTTTTTTTTTTTTTTTTAGGCAGCTTTCTTATGACATTGTCAATTATTTGATTTGTTATTGGTCTATTTAGGGTCTTGGTTTCTTCTTGTTTCAACCTACAGAGGTTGTGTGATGTCAGAAAGCCCTCCATCTCCTTTAGGGTTTCAAGTTTGTTTCCATGCAGTGTACATAGTAGTCTCTGATAATCTTTTGTATTTCTTCAGGATCGGATGTGACTTCATCTTTTCTGTTTCTGATTGTGATTATTTGGGCTTTTTCTCTTTTTTTGGTTAATCTAGCTAGGAGACCATCGATCTTCTTTATCCTTTCACAGAACCAGATTTTGATTTCATGGGTTCTTTTTGTATTAACTTTTTGTCTTCTATATCTTGGTTTTTGGATTTAATTTGGAGATTTGTATTCTACTTCTGAGGTTAGTGTTTTGATGGTCTTGCTTTTCAGCTTCCTTAGGTGACTTGTTAGACTGCTAACTTGTACTTTCCATTTTCTACATGTGCACTTGAAGAGATATAAATACCCCTTTTACTACTGATTTCATGCCTCCTCAGAGATTTTGGTAAGATATTTTTTCATTTTCATTTTTTTCCAGGTATCATTCAATCTCTGTTTTGATTTCTGTGATGATCCAGGAGCTGTTTAGCATCATGCTGTTTAGTGCCCATGTTGTTTTGGGTTTTGGGGCAAGCTTGTTGGTGTGCTATTTTTATTCCACTTGGTCTGTGAAGGTGCATGGCAAAATTTTAATTCTATGAAATTTGTTTATGCTTTATTTATATCCAAGGATGTGGTTGATCTTAGAGTAGGTCCATGTGGTGATGATTAGAAGGTATATTCTGCAGACATTGGGTGGTGTGTTCTGTAAGTATAAATTACATCCATTTGATTACATTGAGGTTGCAGATCTCCTTGTTGATTTTTTGTCCTGATGTTCTGTCTAGGTTTGTAAGTGGGGTATTAAAGTCCCCAGCTATGACAGCGTTAGAGTCAATATCTTTTTTTAATTTTGCCTAGACACTGCTTTATGAAAGTTTGTGCTACTACGTTGGGTGCATATGTCTAGGATTGTTATTTCTTGTTGATGGATTGAACTTTTTATTGTAATGTAATGAACCTCTTGTCTTTTTTTTAATTTTTGATAGCTTATACCAAAAGGATATTATGTCTGAGAGTAAAATTGCAATTCCTGTTTTCTTTTATGTCCTTTTACTTGAAATTTTACCTCCCATTCTCTTACTTTGAGTCTGTGAGTGTCCTCTCAGGTGAAATGAGTCTCTTGGAGACAATATATTGTTGCTTAATGAATTGTATTCATTTTGTCATTCTATGTCTTTTCAGTGGTGCAATTAGTCCATTCACATTCAGGCTAACTTTTGAAATGTGAGGGTTTATCCCTGTCATAATGTCCTTCTTGAGTTGTTGTACTTGTTTATTGTCTTTATTTTGGTTTTTGAGTTGATTCATGTGTTTTCAATCTTTTCCTGCACTATTATGAAGAATGTTGTACTTTTTTTCCCTTTTCTTCTGTGTTTACTACTTTCTTAAGTGTTTCCTGTAGAGGTTGTCTCAAGGCAGCATAAATTCCTTGGGATTTGATGTCTGGGAAAGAATTTTAATTCTCCCTCACTGATGAAGCTTAGCTTAGCTAGGTATGTTATTCTTGGTTGAAATTGTTTATCTTTGTGGACTTTGCAGATTGGTTTCCATGCTCTCCTAGCCAGAAGTTTTTTTGTAGATAAATCTGCTGTGTTCTAATAGGTCTTCCTTTGTAGGTAGTCTGACCTTTTTCTCTTGCTGCCTTTAGAGCTTTTTCTTTTATAGCTACTTTGACTAGGCTAATTATTATGTGTCTGGAAGTTGTTTTTCTCATTTATAGTCTTGAGCTGTTCTCTAAATCTTTTTTATTGAATTTTCACATCACTGATGAAATGGTGGAAGCTTTCTTGAATAATGTCATGGAATGTTTGTTCCAGGGTGGTCTGTCTCTATTTCTGCCTCAGGAAGTCCATATCTTGTAGTTTCAGTTTCTTGAAGTAATTGCTCATCTCTTAAAGTTTTTTTTTTTTCTGTCCTTTTTAACTTCTTTTCTATGTTATTGACAGTTTGGATTCATTCTATATTTTGTTCCTCAAACTCTGATATTCTTTCTTCTGCTTGGCTATTTCTGCTTTCCATGCCTATTAGTTTGTATTTATTTTAATAACAATATTTTTACTGCTTTATCTCAGTTATCAATTCCTTTCTATTTTCCTCTTGTCTTTCCTCAATTCTTTTTATTCTCTCCATTAATTTCTTGATGTATGGGTTTGTAGTATGCGACTAGTCATTCTGGGTGCTCTTCATTTTTTGTGTTCTGAAGTCTGTTTTCTCAGTGTCTGATCTCCCAGGAGTTGTGTGAGACTTATATTTTCCTCTTGGTTTTTCTTCATTTGTGTGGGTTTTCCTTCCCACCTTTTCCTTTTGTCTCCCCTCATCTTTAATTCTGTTCTTCAGGGCTGGTAGAGTTGCGTTTACTTCTGATTTCTCAATCCCCTATTCCTCCTTATATCAATCTTTTAGCTTTGTTCACTTCTGTAGCTGAACTATGAGTTGGGTGCTGTAGTTTTTTGCTGTTTCAGAGTTCATTGAGGGGAAAACTGTAATTCAAAATCCATCTATAGATCTCAATATCCACCAACTACTGTATGGATACCCCAGAAACCACTTCCCACTGCCTTGCAATCTGTCCATGCAGTGGAGGTTTGCTCCCTGAAAGAAGAATGGGGCAAGAAAAAGTAAAGAAATGGAACAGAGGAGGGGGAAGAGGAAGGTGAAGAGTGAGAAGAGTTAGAGAGAAAATGGACAAATGTACCAAGTAACAAATGAAAAGAGACACAGAGACAGAAAAAAAATTTAAAAAACTAAAGCAGACAATCCTACAGACTTACAAGCCAATCAACCTGCTTATTGACACTACTTCCCTACACAAATATGAGTATGTTATAAATAACAGTAAGAAGATAGAGAAAACAGAAAGAAAAATATGAGTAAAACCAACAAAGAATAAATATAAAAAAATACAAACAAGTGAACCCATTATGCTCTTAGATGATTTCTCAAAGTTCAATATTCTTTCAGCTCTAAACTATAGCTCTCATTGCAGGCTGGTAGATTTGTTCACAGCTAGGGTCTGATGCCCCAGGCCTGCTGTGGGGAAAAAGTGGATCAGATCTGGGATCAGTCAGCTTGTTGCCTGAGAAGTCTGCTGCTCAAATCTGACCTGTGTCTAATCTAGCATGGGGTAGGGACTTCTGTCTCTCCCTGTGATGCTATTACCTTAGGTCCTAATTGGAGACTGCTGGAGCTGGGCAGGGGAATGCAGGTCTCTGTCTGGTCTCAGGTCTCCAGATCCTCTCTGTACCTGCTGTCAGGGGGCCAATTTGGGATGGTGGAGTCCAAAAGAGCTGGGAGCAGCAGGTTAGCATCACACTGGATGTCTCAGGTGGGGCAGGTTGGTTCAGAAGACATGGGAGCCTGGAGCTCCACAGGGCCAGGAGCCAAGGGTTGCCCTCTCGGGGAGAGGGAGCAGCTGTGGGAGGGAATAACTCAGCTGGGTGCTGCATGGAACTGAGGGTCTCCAGCCTGCAGTTCAGCATGACTGGTGGTGGCAGCATGATTGTGGCTGCAGCAACTGTGGAGCAGTGTGTGGGTCCAGTTTCTACCAACCCACAAAACTGCTTACCTGGTTGAAGAGCAGGCTGGCTACAAAAGAAGCAGGAGCCACTGGGGGAGAACAAGAGTTAATGGACACGTGCTTCCATGGAGAAGCTCACGGACCAATCTGTCCTGTTGCCATCTTGTCAGAAGAGTCACCCATAATGTTTCTAAGTGACACGCTCCTCTTTGCTGTGTCCCCCAGTGACTGTCTTCTCTAATTAGTATTCCAGTAACTGGCTCTCCTCTCTACATGTTTTCCTCTTCTGTTATGGTTGTCATTATAACAGGCCTCGATCCAAATGGCTAACCCAGTGAATTGTTCTCCTCTGTGATGGGTGAAAACTCTTCACTTTCTGGTTCTGCTCCAAATTGTGTGCACTTGTGACTTGCTTTCCTCTCTGATTGATGTCCCAGTGACTGACTAGACTCTGTGACAGATGCCTCAGACAGGGCCTCCTCTATAATGGATAATCCAGTTAATGGTCATCCTCTGTGATTTTTTGCTCCAGTGAGTGGTCCTCTTTTGTGAAAATATCCGCAGTGACTGACACTTCTCGTAGATGGGAGCCCCAGTGACTTGATTTTCTCAGTAACTGAGGGCCCTACCATGTGTCTGATACGTAATGATTGCCTCAGTGACTTGTCCTTCCCCAGTGACTGTGCCTCCTCAGTTATTTGTGTTCCAGTGACTGGTGAGCCTATACATTGTGTGGCTAGTCCTCTTCTTTGATGGATGTACGAGTACCTTGGCCTCCTCCATGTTGTATGTTTTATTAACAATCTCTCCTTTTTGGTGGGTGTCCTGGTTACTGGCTGCTTTCTTTCATGCTTGCCCGTGACTGGTGCTCCTTTCTGGTGGTTGCCCCAGTGACTGGCCCCCCTACATAATAGGTACCACTGTGACTGTTCCTCCTATGTTATCAGTGCCACAATGACTAGCCCTCTTAGATGTGAATGTCCCTGTGACAAGACCTCCTTCTGGGGGATTATCTTATGATTGGCTCACATCTGTGGTGGGTTTTCCAGTTAATGGTCCCTCTCTTATGGCTGTCCAAATGATAATTCCTCCCTGTTTTGAGATTACCAGTGATTGACCCTATTCTGTGATAACTGTTGCAGAGAACTGGGATCCTCTGTGATTAAGGCCTTAGTGATTGGCTCATCTCTGTGATGGGTGGTTCAGTGTCTCTCCTTCCCCTGTGTTTGGTACTCCTTTGTCTGGCCCTCCTCTGTGATCAACGGTCCACTGCCTGGCTCTCCTCTGTAATCTGTGACTGACCCTTAACTCTGCTGCATACCCCAGTGACAGACCTCCTCTATGTTGGGTTATCCAGTGTCTAGCTCTCCACTGTATGGTGTCCCAGTGACTGGCCTCACCTCTGTTGATTACCCAAGTGATTGGCCCTCCTCTATGAGGATGCCCCCATTACTGGCTCTCCTCAGTGATGGGTGCCTCATTGTCTAACCTCTCCTCTGATGGGTGCCCCAGAGACTGGTTTTTCTCTCTGTTGTGTGTCTCTGACTAACTGACCTTCATTACAGGTTCCCCAGTTACTGAACTTCCACAGTCATGGGTGCCCCAGTGACTAGCTCTTTTCTGTGAATAGTAGTCCAATTAGCAGACCACATCTGTGATTGGTACTCAGTGACTGGTCCTCCTCTGTGACAGTGCACCAATAATTAGCCTTCCTTCAAGTAGGTGTCTTAATGTCTTTACCCCCTCTGAGATGGATGTTTCAGTTAATAGCCCTCCTATGTGATGAGTGCCTCAGATACAGGCTATACTCTGTGATGGTTGTTCAAGTGACTAACCCTTCTCTAGCTAAGATGCTCCAGTAGCTAAACCTCCTCCATTATTGGTGCACCTGTGACAGGGCCTCCTCTGTGATAAGTGCAAAAGTAATCAGTCCTCTGCAATGGTGGATGCCTCATTGACAAGCCCTCCTCTGTGAAGTCTGTCCCAGGGAAAGTCTCTCCTCCAAAATAAGTACCATAATGTCTGGTCCTACTCTGTTATGGTTGTCAAAATGTCTTCCCATCATCTTTGTTGGATGCCCAGTGAGAGCTGCACCTGTGACTGGCAAGTATCTTTGATGGTTTCCACAGTGACTGCCCTCCTATGTTATGACTGCCCCAGTGATTTCCCCTACTTTTTGATGGGTGACCCAGTGACTGCTCTTCCTTTGTGATAGGTGCTTCAGTGACAGTACCTCCTCTGTGATTGGTGGACCAGTGACTGGCACTACCCCTTGATTGATGTACCAGTGACTGATCTTCTTCTGTGGTGAGTGTCAAAATAACTAACTCTCCTTTTTGATGGATGGTTCAGTGACTGATGCTCCTCCATGATTGATATCCAAGTCACTAGATCTCATCTGTGATGGATTTCTCAGTGAGTTACCCTCCCCTGTGGTGTGTAATTTTTGACTGACTTTCTTGGATGATGGGATTCACATTGACTGGTCCACCTCTGTGATGGGTGCCCCAATCTCTGAGCTTCACTGTGATGTGTGAAATAGTGAATGGCCCTCTTTTTGATGTGTGCCATGGTGAGTGACCTCCTCTGTCATGGTTGTTTCAATGATGGACACACTCCTCCAAAGTGGGTGCTCCAGTGACAGTCCTGCATTTGTGATGGGTGCACCATGACCGACCCTCCTCTATGATTGATTCGCTATTGACTGGCCCTTTTCTTTGTTAGCTATCCCAGTGATTGGTCCTCCTCTGTGATGCTTTCCTCAATGACTGGCTCTGCTCTGGGATGGTTGTCTCAGTGAATTGATCTCTGTGATCAGGGCCTCAGTGATTTGTACTTCTTTATAATCAGTGCTGCAGTGACTGGCCTTCATCTGTGGTGAGTACACCAAGAAAAGACCTATTCTGTGATGAGTGCTCCAGTGAATGTTTCCTCATTGTTTGGGTGTCCCAGTGACTGCACTCCCCTGTGAATTGATCTTCTTGGTGATGACTGACTCCTTCTGTTATGGTTGTTCTAGTTATTGGCTGTCTTCTATGATATGAACCCCAGTGGTTAGCCTTCTTCTGTAATGGTTGCCCCAGTGACTAGTCCTCCTCCTTAATTTTCACCACTGGAACTGGCCCTCCTTTGTGATGGGAGTCCCAGTGACATGTTTTCCTCCATACTGGGTGTCCCAATGACTATCCCACCTTTGGGACTGGTGTTCCTGTAATTGGCCCTCCTTCAAAATGGGTGCCAGAGTGACTCACACTCCCCTTTGATGGTTGCCTAGTGGGTGGTTTTCCACTGTGACTGGCTCTTGACTATTATGGGTACTTCAGTGATTGTCCCTCTTCTACATTGTGTGCCCAGTGACTGGCCATCTCCTGTGATGGGTTTTCCAGTAACTGACCCTCTTCTGTTATGGTGCCACATTGAGTCGCCATCCACAGTGTTGGGTGTCCCAATCGCTAGCTCTCCTGTGTGATCGATATCATAGTGACTGTGTTTCCTATGTGTTAATTGCCTTGATGACTGAGACTCCTTTATAGTGGGATTCCCAGTAACTGGCTCACCTCTGTGATAGGTGAAACGCTGACTGGTCTTCCTCTGTTAAAACTACATCAGTGACTGATGCTACTCTATGATGGGTGACCCAGTGCCTAGCTTTCCATTATGATTATTGCCCCAGTTATTTGGTGTCCTTTATAATCGGTACCCCAGTGACTATTTTCCTTCATTATGGGTATCTCAGTGACTGGCCTTCTCAGTGATTGGTGGCACAGTGATTGGCCTTCTTTCATAATAGTTTCCCTAATGAATTATCCTACTCTGTAATGGGTATCCCCGTAACTGGGCTTCCTCCACAATGTGTGCCTCAGTGACTGGCTCTCCACTCTTATGAGTATACCAGTGACTGACCTCCTCTTTAATGATGTTCCAGTATCTAGGTCTCTCATATTTGATGTTCCAGTAACTAGCAGTCTTCTGTGATGGGTGTGCCTGTGACTGGTTATCCTCTGTGATGGTTGCACAAGAGATTGGACCTCCTTTCTAATTAATGCCTGGCATCCTCCATTATGAGTGCCCCAGTGACTGCATCTCCTCTGTGATTGGTGCCCCCAGTGACTGGTCTTTCTTCTTAATGCTTGCTACAGTGACTAACCCTTCTCTGTGTTTGGTGTCCCATAATGGGCATCCTGAATAATTACTGCCTCAGGGACTAAGTCTCCTTTATGATTGGTGTCAACATGATTGACCTTTCTGTGTCATGGATACCCAGTGTCTGGCTCTCCTCTGTAATGGAAGTTCAAGTGACTTGACTGGCCCTTCACCAAAATTAGTGCCCCATGATTGGTCCACCTCTGTGATGGGTGCCACAATGACAAGGCCTCTTTTATGATGGATCTCCTAGTGACTGACCCTCCTCTGTGATGCATGTCTTTGTGACTTATCCTCCTCTGTGATGGTTGTCTCAAGGAGAATCCCTTCTCTGTGTTTGCTGTCTCATTAACTGGTCATCTGTGATTGGTGCTCCAGTGACTGACCTCCTCTGCAATAGATACCCCTGAGACTTTCCCTCCACTATGATGGTGCTCCAGTGAATGAGTTTCCTCTGTGATGGATACCCCGGTGACAACATCTCCTTTTTGATGACTGCCCTACTTAATGCACCTCCTCTGTGATAGGACCTCCAGTGACTGGTCCTCTTTTTGATAAGTACCTCAGTGATTGACCCTCATTCTAATGGGTGCCTCAGTGACTGGCCCTCCTCAGGATTGATTTCCTATTGAGGTGAGCCCTAGTGACTAGTCCTACTCTATAATGAGTGGCCCAGTAACTTGACGTCCTGTTAATGAATGCCAAAGTGACTGGCGATTTTCTGTGACAGGACCTCCTCTGTGATAGATGCCTCAGTAATATTGCCTTCTCTATAATGGGTGTCCAAATGGTAGGCCCTTTTCCACATTTTCTGTGACAGGACCTCCTCTGTGATAGATGCCTTAGTGACTAGACAACCTCTTGACTGGGTGCCCCAGTGACTGATTCTTCTTTGTGATGGGTGTCCCAATGACTGCAACTTCTCCATAATAGGTTCCCTAGTCACTGACTCTCCTCCATTATGAGTACCCCGATGACTGGACCTCCTCTGTGATTGTTGTCTCCATGAATGACACATCTACATAATACTTGCCTCAGTGACTAGCCTTTCTCCATAGTGTATGTCTCATTTAATGGGCCTCCTCAATTATAGATGCCACAATGACCAGTACTCCTTTCTGATTAGTGTCAAAATGACTGGCTACTCTTTGTGATGGGTGCCCTAGTCGCTGGAACTCCTCTGTATTTGGAGTCTCGGTGACTGACACTTCTCCATGATTAGTGCCCCAGTAACTGAATTTCTTCAGTGATGTGTGCAAATGTGACACATACACTTATGTGATGGGTCTGCCAGTGAGTAGACATAATCTGCAATGTATCCCTTTGTGAATAGCAACCTCCTGTGATGGGTTCCTCTGTGACTGCCTCTCTTCTGTGTTTGGTATGTCATTGACATGACTTTTTATGATTGATGTTCCAGTGACTGGCTCTTTTTTGTAATCGGTGCCTCAGTGGGTGACACTCATCAGTAATGTGTACTATAGTAACTCACCTCCTTTGTTATTGGGCCCCAGAAACTGGCCCTCCACTATTAAGCATGCCCCAGTGACAAGACCTCCTCTGTTATGGGTATTCCAGTGACTGGACTTCATAGGTGAAGACTTATTCTCTTAGTTATCAGTGCCCCAGTCATTAACCCCAACTCTAATTCATGCTCTAGCAACTGAGTCTCCTGCAATGGGTGCCACAGACAGTGTTATGTGTCTTAGTGAATGGGGCTCTTAGTGATGTGTGCCCAGGTCAAAAACCTTTCTCGATGATGGATGACCCAATGACTGGTCTTCCTCCTAATGCGTGTCATAGTGACTAGTTCTCCTCTGTGATAGGTGCCTCTATGATTGGTCCTCCTCTGTGACCCATGCCTCAATAAATATGCCTTCTCTGTAATGCACGTCCCAGTGATTCTTCCTCATCCATAATGAATTTCCTAGTGTCTAGCCTCGCTCTGTGGTGGGTGGTTCAGTGACTGGGTCTCCTCTGTAATGTGTGTCAGAGTGACTGTCTATTCTCTGTAATAGTTTCCCTGATAACTGGACTCCATAATGGGTGCCCCAGTCACTGGTCCTCTTCTATGATAGGTCCCAGAGTGACAGGTCCTCCTCTGCTCCAGGTACTCTAGTCCCAGGTTCTCCTTTTTGATTGATGTGCCAGTTACTGGGCCTTCTTCATATCAGGTGCCCTAGTGACTGGATCTCCTTCAGTATGGTTTCTCCAGTGACTGGATCTTTTATACGATTGGTGTCAAAGTGACTGTCCCTCCACAATGATGGTTGTTTCAATAACTGGGTTTCCTCTTTGAAGGTTGACTAGCCCTTCTACATAATGGGTGTCCCAGTGACTGACTTTCCTTTGTTTTGGGTACCACAAGACCAGACTTTCTCTGTCTTGGGTGTACCAGTGACCAGCACTACTGTGTGAGATGTGCCCCAGTTATAGCTCATAGTTTGTGATGGGTGCCCCAGTGACCAACATTCTTCTGTGATGGGTGCCCCAGTGAATGCCCCTCTTCTGTGACGACTGACCCAGGGACTGACCCTTCTTGTGATGGGTGCTCTGTGATGAATCTTTTCTGTGGTGGGATACTCAATGACTTGCCTCTGTGTGAGGTGCTTCATTCATTAGCTCTCCTCTGTAAATAATTCACCAGTGACTTATCCTTCTCTGGGATTGGTGCCCCATTAACTAGTTTTACTGTGTTCACTGACCCAGTGACAGAGTCTCCTGAAAAATGTGTGCCTCAGTGACTAGCTCTCCTCCATTATGAGTGACCAAGTGCTTGTGCCTCCTTGGTGATTTGTGCCCCAGTGACTGACATTGTGTCTAGCCCTCCTATTATATAGTTGTCCCACTTACTTGGCCTCCTTAATAATGAGTGCCTCAGTGATAAACCCTCCTTTGTGATGGATGTCCCAGTGATTGGACCTCCTCAGTGATGTATGGTCTAGTGACTAGTCTTCCTCTGCAATGAGAGTCCCTGTAACTGTGCCTCCGCATTTGGTGCCTCAGTGACTTGCCTTCCTCTGTGAGGGGTGCTTCTGTGACAGATATTCCACTGTTATGGGTGTCCAATAACTGGCATCCTCTGTGATGGATGCCCAGTGACTTGCTGTCCTCTGTGATGGGTGTCCCTGTGGCTGGTCCTCCTCTGCATAGATGGTTCTGTGACTAAGACTCCTAATTAAATGTGGCCAAGTAACTGACTTGTTCTTATGGGTCTTCCAGTTTCTGGACTTCCTTCACAATTGGTGTCCCAGTGAGTAGTACCCCTCTGTGAAAATGTCCTTGTAACTGACTGTCTTCTGTGATAGATACGTTCTCTGTGATGGTTGTCACACTTTCTGGGCCTCCTCAATAATGGTTGTCTCAATGACTAACTCTTCTTTGTGTTGGATTACCCCATGACTATCCCTTCTGTGTGTTGGATGCCCCAGTGACTGACACTCCTCTGCAAGACTGTCCCAGTAACTGGCCCTTCTCCATGACACCAATGACCTTTACAGAGGACACCGATGACTAGGCCTCCTCTGTAATGCTTGCCTTTGTGATTGGCTTTTTATGTGATTGGTGGCACAATGAATGGACCTGCTTTGTGATGGGTGACCCATTGACTGGCCCTTATCTGTGATGGTTGTCCCAGTGACTAATCCTCCATAATTGGTGTCCTCTGACAACCAGCGAATGGACCTACACCAAAACAATTGTCCTATTGATCAGTCCTACACTGTGATGGATGCCCATGTGAATGGCCTTCCTCTGTTATCAGTGTTCCTATGACTGGAATTCCTCCACACTGGTGCCAAAGTGAATGACGCACTTTCTTTATGGGTGTCCTTGTGACAGTGTGATTGGAACCCTGGCAGGCCCCCCACCATGTTGGGTTCCCCAGTAACTGTCCCTGCACTGTGATGGGTGTCCCACTTTCTGAGCCTCTACCATAATGAATGCCCCATTGACTGACCCTCTCCTACAATTGTCGTCCCAGTGACTGTACCTCTTCCATATTGGTGTCACAGTGACTGAACCTCCTCCATTGTGGGTGACCCAGTGACTGTGACTCCTCTGTGATTGATGCCCAAAGAAAGGAACTCTTTTGTGATTGGTGTCCTTCTTACTGATCCTCCTCCATAATGAGTGCTCCAGTAACTGACTCTCATTTGTGATAAATGTCTCAGTGATTGGTACTCCTCCACAAAGTGCAACCTAGAGATTCAGCATATTCTATGATTTGGACTACAGGACTTTCCTTCAGATGATGGGTGCCCTAGTGACCAGCCCTCCTCTGTGGTAAGTGTCCCAGTGATTGGCTCCTCTGCAGCATATTACAGAGTGAATATGCCTCCTTTATAATTCATGCCCCAGTGACTACTTCCTCTGTTATGGGTGTTTCAGTAACTAGGCTTCCTCCATAATTAGTGTCTCAGTACTAGCAATCCTCTGTAACGAGTGCCCAGTGACTATCTCTCATCTGTGATGAGGGTTTCAGTGACAGGCTCTTCTATATGGTACATGTCCCAGTGACTGAGCCTCCTCTATAATGGGTGACTCACTGCCTGGTCTTTCTGTGTGATGGATGCCCCAGTGATTTGCCCTCCTTTGTGAATAATAAGCAGTGGCTGATCCTCCTTTGTGACAGATGTCTCAGTGATTAGCTTTCTTTTGTGATCATTATCCTGTGAATGGGTCTTCTACATAATGGATGCCCCAGTGACTAGCCTTCCTCTGTGATGGGTGTCTCAGTAACTGAGTCTCCTCTAAAGAGAATGATACATTAATTGACGTCCTCCATCACGGATGTCTCAGTGACAGGGACTTCTCTGTATTTGGGGCAATAGTAAATGGTCCTGCTAAACAATGGTTGCTTCAGTTACCACCCAACCTCTTTGATGGGTGTCCCATTAACTGAGACTTCTCCATAATGGGTGCCCTAGTGACTGACCTTCATTAGTGATGGGTACCCCGAGTAAATAATCCTCTTCTGTGATGAGTGCCCTTGTAACTGGGCCTTCTGCAAAATGGGTAGTCCAGTGACTCATACTTCCCTGTTATGGTTATCCTAGTTTCTGGTCTCCTTCATAATTGGTGTTCTATGGACTTGGCCTCAATGCAAAGGGTGTCCCAGTTATTGGATCTCCTCTATAATCTCCTTCATGATTGGTGCCTCAGTCACTGGTCCTACTCCACATTGGGTGCCAGAGTGAATAGTCTTGTTTTGTAATGTGTGTTCTGGTAATTTGGCCTCCTCCATGTTCGGTGTTTTAGTGAATATCCAGCCTTCATTATGTGTGCCCAAGTGACTGTGCCTCCTTTGTGAATTGTGCCCCAGTGACTGGCCCTGCTCAATATTGGTTACCCAGTGACTATGTCTCCTGTGTGATTGGTGTCACACTTACTGAGACTCCTTCATAATGGTTTCCTAGTAGTTGACCCTCCTCTGTGATTGATTTACCAGTGACTCACCCTCGTGAAAAATAGAATACCCAGTGATTAGTTCTCCTTTGTGAAGGATGTCCCAGTGACAGGCCCTTCTGCATTAAGGGTGCCCAATGACTGGACCTCCTCTGTGACTAGTGTCCCACCATCAGGGCTTCCCCAATAGATTATGTCCCAGTGAATCGCCCCTCTCTGTGATGGGTGTCCCACTTAATGGGCCTCCACTTAATGGGTGTTCCAGTAGACTGGCCCTCCTGTTTGATGGATATTCCAGTAACTTGTCTTCCCTAATTTGGACCACCTCGGTGATTGGTGGCCCTCCTCCATGTTGAGTGTCCTAGTGAATATCCTTCCTCTGTGATAGTTGTTCCAATAACTGGGTCTCCTCCATTATTGGTGCCCTGATGACAAGACCTCTATTTGATGGTATTCCCAGAGATTACCCCTCCTCAGTGATAAGTGCCCCAGTGACTGACCTGTCTTTGTGATGGGTGCCATGGTGACTAACCCTCTTCAAAGATGGCTGTCCCAGTGACTGGGCCTGCTCTGTGATGGTTGCCTCAATTAATGGCCCTCTTCTGTGATAATTTTCTCAGTGACTGGGTCTTTTTTTGATGGGTGTCCAAGTGACTAGTCTTCATCTAGTTGACTTCCTCCATCATGGATGCCTCAGTGACAGGGACTTCTCTGTGTTTGGGACAATAGTGAATGGTCCTGCTCAATAATGGTTGCTTCAGTTACTACCCAACCTCTTTGATGGGTTGGATAGCCTCTTCCTAGGCTATACCTTAGTAACTACCTCTACTCAGTGATTGATGTCTCAGATTTGGCCCTTGTCTTTGAAATGTGCCTCAATGTCTAATCATATCCCCAGTTCCCAGCCCTCCTATTTAATGGGTACCACAGTGACTGAGCCTCCTCTGTGATGAATGCCCTAGTGACACGTCCTCCACTGTGATGAGTTCCACAGTGATAGGTTCTCATCTGAAATAGTTGTCCCAGTGACTGGCTCTTCCCTGAGATAAATGCTTCAGTGACTGGTCCTCCACTATAATATGTACTGTACTGCAGTGACTGTCTTCTCTCTGTGATGGGTGTCCCATTGATTTATGAGCCTCTGTGATTGGTGACCAGGTGACTGACCATCCCCTGTGTTCAGTTCCCAAGTGACAGCTCCTCAGTGATTGATGCCCAGTGACTGGCCTTCATATATGATAGGTTCATCCTTGCCTAGCACTATTCTGTGATAGGGGTGTTGGTGGTAGGGCATCCTCCATTTTGGATGAAGCAGTGACTGGACACCCTCTGTGATTAGTGCTCCATTGACTGGCTTTCAAATGTGATAGGCAAAAGTAAATAACCCTCCTCTGTGATAGTTGCTCCCATGACTGGGCCTTTAGTATAATGGATGTCCAAATGACTAGCCTCCCATGTGACAGATGCCCCCATGAGTGAACCACCTCTGTGATAGGTGTCCCAGTGACAGACCCTCCTATAATATTAGTGCTCCAGTGTCTGTCCTTCCTATATGTTGGGTCCCTGTGACTGGCCCTCCTCTGTGATGAGTGTTGCAGTGACTGGCCCGATTATGTAATGGCTGACCCAATGACTGACCCTCACTTCAGTGGGAACCTCAGCGACGTTCCTTCTGCATGTTTGGTGTCCCATTGAATGGTGCACCAGTGATTTGCTCTCCTTTTTAGCCAGTGTCTCAGTGACTGAGACTCATCTGTGATGAGTACCCTGGCATCCTCTGTGACAAGCGCCCTTGAGATTGGTCATCCAGTATTATAGGTGTTCCAGTGATAAGGTTTCTTTTCTGATTGGTACATCAGTGCCTAGTCTATCACTGTGATTTGTGTCCCAGTGCCTGAAGCTTCTCTGTGGTTAGTGTCCCAGTGATTGGCCCTCCTTCTAATGGGTGCCCAGTGACATTTCCTCCTTTCTGATGGGTACTCTGTGACTTGTCATCTTGTGTGTTAGGTGACTGGGTCTCCTCTCTGATGTGTGCTCAGGTGACTAACACTCTTCTGTGATGGGTGCCTCAGTGACTGGACCTCCTACTAATGGGTGTCCCAGTGACTCGCACTTCTTTGTGATAGCTGCCACAGACACTCACCCTCTTCTGTGATAGGTGTCTTAGTGAGCGTGTCTCCCCTGTGATGTGTGTCCACGTGAACAGACCTCCTCTGATGGTTTCTCAGGTGACTGTGCCACCTCATACTGGGTGGCCCTTGTGAATGTCTCCCCTATGTGTTGGGTGATTCTTGACTGGTCTTCCTTTGTGATAGGTGCCACAGTGACTGCCTCCTCTGTAATGGGTGCCCCAGTGACTAGTATTAATCCACAATTGATGCCCCAGTGACAAGCCCTCTTCTGTTGTGGGTGCTTTCTGTGATAGGTAGTCCAAAGACTGGCCCTACACTGTGATATATGCCCCAGTGACTGGCCCTTCTCAATAATCGTTCCCACAGTGGCTAGCCATCTTCTGTAATATGTATTGCACTTTCATGCCCTCATCCATTATGGGTATCTTAGTGAGCAGCCTTTCTTTGTGATGAATTTTCTAGTAACTATGCCTCTTCCATAATATGTTCCCCAGTAACTGTTTGTCTTCTGTGATTGGTGCCCAGTGACTGGCTTTCATATATGATGGGTACCTCAGTAACCAGCTCTCCTCTGTGACAGGTGTCCTGTTAGCCAGACCTTCTCCAAAATGGATTCCCCAGTGTCTCGTCCTCCTCTGTCCCACAGTTTCTGAGACTGCTTCATAATGGGTGCCTCAGTAACTGACCCTCCTATGTGAAGTGTGTCCCAGTTATTGAGCCACTTCCATAATAAGTGCTCTATTATCTGGACCTCTTCTTAATTGGTGCCCTAGTGATTAGACTTCCTTCAAATTGAGGGCCCAGTGAATAACTCTCCTCTCTGATAGATGACCCAGTAATTGGGTCTCTTTTAGAATGGGGGCCCATATGGCTAACTCTTATCTGTGAGGTATGACCCCAAGGCTAGGTTGTCTCTGTGATGGGTGCAGAGTGACAGGCCCATTTTTAGGGTGCTTAGTGACAGCCTCTCCTCTCTATTGTGTACCCCTGTGACTGACTCTTTTCTGTGATGATTTTTCTCAGTGTCTGGCCCTCCTCTGTGATGAGTGCCTCAGTGATTCTTCCTCATCTATGTTTTGTGCTTCATTGAATGGCACTCCTCTGTGATTTATGCTTCAGTGACTGTCTCTCCTCTGTGGTGAGTACCTTAGTAACTTGCTTCCTCTAATTTGGGCAACCCAGAGTCTGGCACTGCAATATGGTGACTTCCCCCATTGACTAGAATTCCTCTGTGATAAGGGTCTAAGTGACTCGTCCTCCTCAGTAATGGATGTCGCAGTGACTGGTTCTCTCCTGTGATCAGTGACCCTGTGATAGTCCTTCCTATGGATGTGTGCCACAGTGACTGGAACTCCTCTGTGATGATTGCCTCATTGAAAGTGGAATACATATTACAAAGGATGGTCAGTCACTCTGCGATGATTGCCTCATTGACTCCTCTTTGATAGATGACTCAGTGACTGGATATCATATGTGATGGTGCACAGGTGACATGTTGGCAGCCGGTCACGGAGGCCCACTGAACCTTAGAAATCAAGGAGGGCCGTGGACCCCGAGACCACTAGGATTTGTTTGGGAGCTGTAGATGCCGTTACCTTCCCCTCTAATAATTTAGCATATTTAACCAGAAATAACTGTGATGATCTAAGCATGAGTCTCTGAAACTACCACAGGCATGGTTAGCTTTGGAAACTCGTTGCTCCCGTTTCTCACAGACTACAGTTTTGAACCTTATACAAGCTGTTCAAATTCAGGTCACATACAAGAGCCTTAATATGCAAGCCCTTTTTTGTATTAGAGTCATAAGCTTAAGTTTAGTATAGGTATATAGGGAATAAGATTTTAGAGCAGCCATTTTGTTAAGAAATTGTAATCAGCTGTTCCGAGAAGTGGCCCACCATGTACTTTGGACTGGGCTACATTCCTAAGAACCCAGCCTGTATCCTGGACTGGGCTACATCCTTTCAAACTGGCTCTAGCTATAATTGGTGTGAGGTTTTTAGTCTAGTAGAATTGAGTT
>CAUYQG010143466.1:0-18689 GCA_963574415.1 Tarsius wallacei | reverse complement strand
ATTGCCTGAGCCTGTGGCTTCAAGACCCGCCTGGGCAACTTGGCGAGACCTCATCTCTACAATAAATCAAAAAATTAGCCGGGCGTGGTAGCACACGCCTGTAGTTCCAGCTACTTGGAAGGCTGAGGCGGAAGGATCGCCGGAGCCCAGCAGGCCGAGGCTGTGGTGGCCGGGAGCGGCCACTGCACTCCAGTCTGGGTGACAGAGTGAGACTCCAACTCAAAAAAAAAACAAAACAAAACCACATTGAGATACCACCTAACCCCAGTAAGAATGGCCATCATTAATAAAGTAAACAATAACCAGTGCTGGCAAGGATGCGGAGAAAAAGGAATGCTTCTACAGTGCTGGAGGGAATGCAAACTAGGGCAAACTTTTTGGAAGACAGTGTGGTGATTCTGAAAAAACTAGAAATTGACTTTCCATATGACCCAGCAATTCCCCTATTGGGAATATACCCAGAGAAACTCAAATCATTCTACAAAAAAGATACCTGCACATGCATGTTTATTGCAGCACCATTCACAATAGCAAAAACATGGAACCAACCGAGCTGCACATCAAAGGTGGACTGGATTTTTTAAATGTACATGTACACAATGGAATATTATGTAGCCACAAATAAGGACAAACATATGGACTTCGCAGCAACTTGGATGGATTTAGAGTCTATCATACTCAGTGATCTATCACAGAAACAGAAAACTGAGTTCCACGTGTTCTCACTCATAAGCGGCCCTTGAACAATTACCATAATACTATAAGAAAGGGATTGGCAGTAGTGGGAAACTGCCAGGGGGGTAGGGGTGGGATTGGCAGTACTAAGAAACTGCCAGGGGTGGGACACACCTCCTCAACAAGGGTACCTGCATAATGAACATTTATATACCTAACCCTGAATTGTACCCCACATCTTTAAAATTAAAATTTTAAATAAATAAGTAAATAAAAATATTTACATTTTTTAAAAAGTATGGTAGAATACAGCAATAAAGCCATCTGGTCCTGTGTGTTTCCTTGTTGCTAAATGTTTTATTAGTGAATTAATGTGGTTACTCATTAATGGTCTGTGCAGTTTTTCTCATTCTTCCTAGTTCAGTCTTGGTAGGTAATATGTGACCAGGAATTTGTCCATTTACTATCGGATTTTAAGTTTGTTGGTGTGTAATTGTTCATAATAGTCTCTCATTATCCTTTTTAGTTCTGTAGTATCAGTAGCAATGTCTGCTCTTTTTTGGTTTTGATTTTATTTGTATGAGTATTCTATCTTTTTTCTTAACCTAGCTAACAGTTTGTCAATTTTAATTACTTTTTCAACAAACTAACTTTGTCTTGCTATGGTCTTCTCTTTTTTCATTATGATTTATTTCTTTTAGTTCTACTCTGATCTGTTTGTTTTTGGTTTTTTTTTTCCTTCTACTAGTTTTGGGTTTCTTTTTTTCTTGCTTTTTTAGTTTCTTGGGGTGCATCATTATGTTCTTTATCTGAAATCTACTTTTTTGATGTAGGCATTTATTGCTATATAATTGCCTCTTAGCACTGATTTTACTGTGTATCATAGGTTTTGGTATATTATATTTCCATTTTTATTTGTTTCAAGAATTTTTTTTTACTTCCTACTTTTTTATTGACCAAATGGTCTTTCGGGGGTACATTATTTAATTTTCATATACTTGTACATTTTTCAGACTTTCTCTTGTTATTGGATTCTAGTTTTTTTCTATGATGGTATGAGAAGGTATATGATATAATTTTGATTTTTAAAAATAATTGTTGAGATTCATTGCTTAACATGTTTTCCATCTTAGGAAATGTTTCACCTGCTGATGAGAAGAATGTGTATTTTTGCAGCTTTTAGATGAAGTGTTCTATAAATATTGTTTAGATCTATTTGGTCTATAGTACAGTTTAAACCTGATGTTTCTGTTTTGAATTTCTGGCTGGGTGCTCTTCCATTGCTTTAAGTAGGGTGTTGAAGTCCTCAACTATTACTTATTGGAGTCTATTTTTCTCCTTATCTTTAGTAATATTTGTTTTATTTATCTGGGGGCTCTGATGTTGAGTGCATATATATTTATAGTTGTTAATTTCCTTTTGCTGAATTGTTCCATTATCCTTATTCGCTGACTGTCTTCGTCTCTTTTTATGTTTTTTTTATTGAATGTCTTTCTTTTCTAAAGACATAAATACAGTATAGCTACTGCTGCACACTTTTGATTCACATTTATATGACATGTCTATTAGAAAGAAAATTATTTTCTCTAGTTGAAAGAAAATTATTTCTATTGCTTGATTAGATTTATAGGTGAGGTAAGTTCCTTGTGGGCATCATATATTTGGGTCTTGTTTTTATTAAATCCATTTAGCCAGTCTTGAGCTTTTAATTGGAGAATTTAAACCTTTTATATTCAAAATTGTTATTGATAGGTGAGGGCTTTCTGCTTTCTTTTTGTTATTTTCTTTTTTTCTTTTCATTTTTTTATTATAAAGATGTGGGGTAGAATTCAAGGTTAGGTATACAGATGTTCATTATGCAGGTACCCTTGTTGATGAGGTCCCCCACCCCCCTTCCCAGACAGATTCCCACTACTGCCATTCCTGCTTTCCCGCTCCCCTCGTGGCAGTTTCCCGCAGCTGCCAGTCCTTTTCTTACAGTATTATGATAATTGTCCAAGGTCTGCTTATGAGTGAGAACATGTGATACTCACTTCTTTGTTTCTATGAAATATCACTCAGTATTATAGACTCTAAGTCCATCCCAGGTTGCTGTGAAGTTCATGGTTTTATTCTTCTTTATGGCTGTGCAATATTCCATCATGTATATGTACCACATTTTTTTTATCCAGTCCTCTTTTGATGGGCAGCACGGTTGATTCCATGTTCTTGCTAGTGTGAACAATGCTGCGATAAACATACATGTGCAGGTATCTTTTTTAAAGAGTGATTTGGGTTCTCCCTGGTATATTCCCAGTAGGGGGTTCTCAGGGTCATATAGAAGGTCGATTGTTAGATTTTTAGGAGTCACCACACTGTTTTCCACAGAGGCTGTACTAGTTTACACTCCCACCAACAGTGTAGAAGTGTTCCCTTTTTGCCACATCCTCTCCAGCATCTGTTGTTTTTTGAGTTATTATTGATAGCCATCCTGACTGGAGTTAGGTAGTATCTAAGTGTGGTTTTAATTTCATTTCTTTGATGACTAGTGAGGGTGAGCATTTTTACATGTATCTGTTGGCTGTTTGTATGTCTTCTTCTGAGAATGTCTATTCATATCTTTTGCCCACTTTGTAATGGGGCTGGTTTTTTTTTTTTTTTTTCTTTTCAGCATGTTTGAGTTTGTTGTAGATCCTAGATGTTAGGCCTTTGTCAGACACATAGTTGGCACATATTTTTTCCTATTCTGCGAGCTTTCTCCCCTCTCTCTTGATGGTTTCTTTGACTTTGCAGAAACTTGTCAGTGTGATGAGGTACCACTTGTCTATCTTATCTCTTATGGCATGGACACTTGGGGTTTTGATCAGGAATTAGTTGCCAGTTTCAATTTCCATAAGGGTGTCTCCTGCATTTTCTAAGGTTTTTATAGTTTGAGGTTTTACGTTTAGGTCTTTGATCCATTTAGAGTCGATTTCTGTGTATGGTGATAGGCAGGGATCTTGTTTTAATCTTCTGCATGTGGTCAGCCAGTTTTCCCAGCACCACTTACTGAATAGGTTCTCCTCTTCCCAGTCTTTGGTGTTGGAAGCTTTGTCTAAGATGAATTGGTTGAGAAATTGAGGTTTTGCTTCTGGAAACGCTGTCCTATTCCATTGGTCTATATGGCTGTTCTTGTGCCAATACCAGACTGTTTTGTTTATTGTAGCTTTATAATAGAGTTTAAAGTCTGGGGATGGGATACCTCCTACTCTGTTTGGGTTTTTTTGTTTTTGTTTTTTTGGTTTTTGTTGTTGTTGTTGTTTGCTGAGAATTGTTTTGGCGATTCTTGGTCGTTTATGTTTCCGTATGAATTCCTGTGTTGTCATTTCCAGGTCTGAGAAGAATGCTGCTGGCAATTTAATGGGTATTGCATTAAATCTGTAGATTGCCTTGAGTAGGATGGACATCTTAACAATGTTGATTCTTCCAATCCATGAGCATAGAATATTTTTCCATTTGTTTGTGTCATCTTTGATTTCTTTGACCAGTGTTTTGTAGTTTTCATTGTAAAGGTCTTTCACGTCTCTGATTAGGAAGATGCCAAGGTATTTGATTTTTTTCTCTGGCTATTGTGAATGGGATTATGCTTTTTATTTGGTTCTCTGTTTGCTTGTTGTTGGTGTTTAGAAATGCGACTGTCTTTTGCACATTGATTTCATACACTGAGACTTTGCCAAAGTCTTTTATCAGTCCAAGGAGGTTTTTGACAGATTCTCTTGGATTTTTGAGGTATAGAGTCATGTCATCTGCAAAGAGGGATCACTTGACTTCCTGTTTTCCTATTTGGATACCCCTGATCTCCTTCTCTTGTCTGATTGCTCTAGCTAGGATTTCCAACACTATGTTGAAAAGGAGGGGTGAGAGTGGGCATCCTTGTCTTGTTCTGGTTTTCAGGGGAAATGGTTCCAATTCTGTCTGTTTAGTAGTATGATGGCTGTGGGTTTCTCATAGATGGCTCTTGCTACTTTGAGGTATGTTCCATCTATTCCTAGGTGGTCGAGGGTTTTTATCAAGAAGGGGTGCTGGATTTTATCAAGAGCTTTTTCCGCATCTAGTGATATACTCATGTAGTTTTTGTTTTTACATCTGTTGATATATTTGATTACATGTATGGTCATACAAATGTTGAACCAACCCTGCATCCCGGGGATGAAGCCTACTTGGTCACGGTCAATGATTTTGGAGATGTGTCGTTGATTCTGATTTGCTAGGATCTTATTGGGAATTTTAGCATCAATGCTCATCAAGGATATTGGCCTGTAGTTCTCTTTCTTTGTTGAATCTTTACCTTGTTTGGGTATCAGTGTGATGATAGCTTTGTAAAATGATTTGGGAAGAGTTCCATCTTTCTCCATTGCCTGGAATACTTTCAGTAGGATGGTATCAGTTCCTCCTTGTGTGTTTTGTAGAATTCACCCAGAAAGCCATCTGGTCCAGGCCTTCTTTTAGTAGGTAATTTTCTTGTGACATAGTCAATTTCCTGGATTGTTATTGGTCTGTTTAGGGTCTCAACTTCTTGGTTCAACCTGGTGAGGTTGTGTGATGTCAGAAAGTCCTCCATTTCCTTTAGATTTTCAAGTTTGTTTCCATATAAGTGTACATAGTAATCTCTAATAATCTTTTGTATTTCTTCAGGGTCAGTTGTGACTTGACCTTTTGCATTTCTGACTGTGCTTATTTGGGCTTTATCTCTCTTTTTCTTGGTCAGTCTAGCTAGGGGACTATCAATCTTGTTTATCCTTTCAAAGAACTAGCTTTTTGTTTCATTGATTTTTTTGTATTATATTTTTGTCTTCTATGTCCCTAATTTGGGCTTTTATTTTGCTGATCTGGATTCTTCTGCTGAAGTTAGGGTTTTGGTGGTCTTGCTTTTCCAGCTCCCTTAGGTGATTTGTTAGGCTGTTAACTTGTGCTCTTTCCATTTTCTTCATATGTGTTTGTAGAGATATTAATTCCCCTCTTAGTACTGCTTTCATGGCATCCCAGAGGTTTTGGTAAGATGTTTCTTCATTTTCATTTGTTTCCAGGTATCCTTTTATCTCTCTTTTGATTTCCATGTTGACCCATCAGTTGTTTAGCATCATGCTGTTTAGTGTCCATGTCTTTGTGGGTTTTCAGGGAGCTCTGTTGGTGTTGATATTTATTTTTATTCCACTGTGGTCTGAGAAGGTGCATGGCAGGATTTCAACCTTGTTAAATTTGTTTATACTTGATTTATGGCCTAGGATGTGGTCGATCTAAGAGTGTGTTCCATGTGGTGATGAGCAGAATGCATAGTCCGTGGTTGTTGGGTGGAATGTTCTGTTGGTATAAATTAAGTCCATTTGGTCAAGCATCATGTTGAGGTTCTGGATCTCCCTATTAATTTTTTGTCTTGAATATCTGTCTGAGGTCTTGAGTGGGGTATTTAAGTTCCCAGCTATGATAGTGTTTGAGTCAATATCTTTTTTAAGTTTACCTCGAAGCTGTTTTATAAAAGTTGGTGCTCCTATGTTGGGTGCATTTATGTTTACGATGGATATTTCTTGTTGATGGATTGAACCTTTTATCATTATGTAGTAACCTTCTGTATCTTTTTTAATTTTTGATAGCTTAAAGGGTATTTTATCTGATATTAAGATTGCTACTCCTGCTTTCTTTTGTGTTCCATTCGCCCATAATTTTGTTTCCCATCCTCTTACTTTGAGTCTGTGAGTGTCCTTTCTGGTGAGATGAGTTTCTTGGAGATAATATATTGCTGCCTCTTGATATTTTATCCATTTTTCCATTCTGTGTCTTTTCAGTGGTGCATTTAGTCCATTCACATTCAGGCTAATTATTGAAATGTGTGAGTTTATCTCTGTCATGAGGTTCTCATAGAGTTTATTGTTGTTGTTGCTGTTTGTTTGTTTTCTTTCTTTTGATTTCTGCATTGATTCATGTGTGTTTTCAATCTTTTTCCTGCATTCTTGTTTATAGTGTTGTCATTCTTTTTTTCCTTTCTTCTGTGTTTAATACTTTCTTAAGTGTTTCTTGTAGAGCCAGTCTGGAGGCAGCATAATCTCTTAGGTATTGAATGTCTGTGAAAGATTTTAATTCTTCATCACTGATGAAGCTTAGCTTAGCTAGGTAGGTAATTCTTGGTCAAAATTGTTTATCTTTGAGAACTTTGAAGATTGGACTCCAAGCTCTCCTTGCTTGAAGTGTTTCTATGGATAAGTCTGCTACTATTCTAATTGGTCTTCTGTAGGTAGTCTGGCTTTTTTCTCTTGCTACCTTTAGGATTTTTTCTTTTATACCTACTTTGTGTAGGCGAATTACTATGTATCTAGAAGTTGGTCTACTCATTTGTCATCTTGCAGGGGTTCTCTGAATCTCCTGAATGGTCGCATCACTGATGAGATGAGGGAAGTTTTCTTGGATAATTTCATGGAATGTTTGTTCCTGGGTGGTCTCTGTCTCTCTTTCTGCCTCAGGAATTCCAATTAATCTGAGGTTCAGCTTCTTGAAATAATTGCTCATCTCTTAAAGCTTTTGTTCTGTCTTTTTATGCTTCTTTTCTATGTTTTTGACAGTTTGGGTTAGTTCTATATTTTGGTCCTCAAGTTCTGAGATTCTTTCTTCTGCTTGGCTAATTCTGCTTTCCATGCTTATCAGTTTATTTCATTCACAGTATTCTTTACTGCTGTTATCTCAGTTATCAACCCCTTCATTCTTTCCTCTTGTCTCTCCTCAATTCTATTTATTCTCTCTATTAATGTCTTGATATCTGGGTTTGTAGTTTAAGACCAGTCATTTTGGGGGTTCTTCATTGTTTTTGTTCTGAAATCTGTTTACTCAGTGTCTAACTTCCCAGGGGTCTGTGTGAGACCCATACTCTTCTTTTGGTTTTTCTTCATTTGTGTAGATTTTCTTCACCCCCCCCCCAGTTGTTTTTTTTTTTTCCTCTTCTTTAATTCTGTTGTTCAGGGATGGTGGGATTGCTTTTACTTCTGTTTGCTCAATCTTCTATTCTTCCTTATGTGGATTATCTGGCTTTGTTCAATTCTGAAGCTAATCTGTGTGTTGGGGCATGTACTTTTTGCAGCTTTCAGATTTAATTGAGGGGTGAGCTGTGATTCCAAATCTATCTGCAGATCCCAGTATCCACCAACAGTTGTATGGGCACCCTGGAACCCACTTCCCATTACCTTCAGATTACCTTGCAATCTGTCCATGCAGTGGAGATATAGGGTTGCTCCCTGAAAGCAAAATGAGGTCATAAAAAGGAAAAGAATGGAAAAAGGAAGGCAGTTGGGCAAGACGAAGGTGGAGATAGAGAAGAGTAAGAGGGAAAACAGACAGATGTACCAACTAACAAATGAAAAGAGACATAAAGATGGAAAAGAGTAAAAAAAAAAAAAAACTAAAAAATACAGGCAATCATACAAACACACAAACCAACAAAAACCTTCCTATTGATGTACTTTTCCCATACACAAACAGGAAGTCTAAAGAAAAAAGTCACTAAAATAACAGATACAAAGCAAGTACAAAAAGTTATCAAAAACAGAAAGAAAGAGAAAAAAACTAAAACAAAAAAACAAACAAAAATGAGCAAAACAAACAGACAAAAAATAAAAACAAGGAACCAAACTCACTCTGAGGTCATTCCAATGTCCTTTCAGCTCTGATCTCTAGATCTCAGTGCAGGCTGATAGTGTTGCTACAGCTTGGGTCAGATGCCCCAGGCTTACTGTGGAAGGAGGGTGGATCAGATCTGGACTCACCTGGCTTGCTGTCTGTCAAGTCTACCACTCAGATCTGACCTATCTATGTCTGATCCAGCATGGAGGAGGGGCTTCTGTCTCTTCCAGATTGATGAGATTACCTTAGGTGCCAAGTTGGAAGCTGGGAGGAGCTGAGAGGAACTGGGAGGAGCTAGACGGGGCAATGCATGTCTACCTGGTCCTGGGACAGAAAAAATGGCTGCAGTGGACATTTCCTCACTGGGCATGGGGCTTCTCTCCAGCTCTCTCTGATCTTCTCTCTCCACAGATAGTATCAGGGGCTCAGCCAGTTTGCTATAACAGGTGATGATGTGGGCCAGGCACCAGGAAATGAGAATCAGCTGGATTCAGCAGGCTTTTCTCAGGAGAGTCCCGTGAACAGCAGACAATCTTACACACCTGTGGCTCCAATCTCAGGGCAATAGGAGCTTGCAGTTACCTTCAGAGGGGTCCCCAGGTACATGAACCTGAGTCTCCCCTCAGACATTCATTCTCCCATGAGCACATGCCTACTAACGCAGAGAGTTTTTATGGACACTTGCTTTTGTGGAGACTCTCACAGTCCAACCAGTCTGGTTGCCATCTTGTCAGTATCCCCAGTTATATGCCAATAATAATCTTTTTGAAAGTATTCTAGGTAATTGTAAAGAATGGAATTCTCCTTAGCTTATGCTATGAAGCTAATATAATCTGAAAATCCCAAATTGGCAAATATCCAATTAGGAAAGAGAATTACAGAACAATTTCCTTGATAAATATAGATGTAAAAATTCTCATCAAGAATGTTATCCAACCAAGAATCATCCATCATGACCATGTGGACTTCATTCCTGGAATGCAGGGCTGGATCAACATTCACAAATCTATAAACATAGTTTAGCACATTAATAGATGTAAAACCAAGAACCACATGATTATCTCATTAAAAAGCAATAAATTGAATCCAGCATTCCTTCTTTATAAAAATCCTCAAATACCTAGGTATCAAAGGAACAATAATAGCCATCTATGACAAATCTGCAGCCAACTTCATGCTCAATAGGCAGAAGGTAGAAGCAGTCCCCCTAAGAAATGGAACAAGACAAGGATGGCCACTCTCACACATCCCATTCAACATAGTACTGGAAATCCTAGACAGAGAAATCAGGCAAAAGAAGAAAATCCAAATAAGAAAAGAGGATTTTAAGCTATCCCTCTTTTCAGACAATATGATTCTATACCTAGAATACTCTAAGGAGTCTGTCAAAAGTCTCTCCACACTGATAAATGACTTTGGTAAAGTATTGAGGTACAAACTCAAATGCAAAAGACAGTTGCATTTCTGTATACCAGCAACAAGCAGAGGGAGAACCAAATAAGAAGCATAATCCCATTCATAATAGCTATAAAAAGTTATATACTTTGGCATATACCTAACCAGAAAAGTAATAGACCTTTACAATGAGAACTACAAGCTGCTCAAAGAAATCAAGGAGGACACAAATAAATGGGAAAACATTCCATATTCATGGATCAAAAGAATTAATACTGTCAATATGTCCATCCTACCCAAGGCAATCTATAGATTCAATGCAATAGCCATGATATTACCAACATTTTTCTCAGACTTCAAAATGATAATACAGAAATTTGTGTGAAAACAAAAGAGAGCACAAATAGCCAAAACAATCCTCAGCAAAAGACACAAAGTGGGAAGTATCACATATCCAGACTTTAAACATTATTACAAGACAGTAACCAAAACATATATTGGTATAGGAATAGGCACATTAACCAATGGAACAGAACAGAGATTCTGAAAACAAAAACATGGTCTCTCAATCAACTCTTCTTCAATAAAACCACCAATAATAATCACCGAGGGAAGGAGACCATATCTGGCAAATGGTGCTGGGAAAACTAGCTAACCACATGCAGAAGAATAAAACTGGACTCCTGCCTATCACCACATACAAAAAATCAACTCTAAATTAATTGAATATCTACACATAAAACCTCAAATATAAGAATCTTAGAAGAAAACATAGGAAACACCCTTATGCACATTGGAGTAGGCAACAAATTCTTGACCAAGTCTCCAAAACTGAATGCCATAAAAGCTAAGACAGACAAGTGAGACTTCATCAAACTGAAAAGCTTTTGCACAGCAAAAAAACCATCAAGAGAGTAAAGAGACAACCCAAGAATGAAGAATAAATATTTGCAAATTATGCATCTGAGAAAAGCCTAATATCCAGGATCTACAAGGAACTCAAATGAAATGAAAGGAAAAAAACAACCCCATTAAAAAGTTGGCAAAGGACATGAATAGACACTTCTCAAAAGATGATGTACAAGCAGCCAACAAACACATGAGAAAATGCTCAGCCTCATTAATCATCAGAGAAATGCACATCAAAACCATAATGAGATACCACCAAATGTGGGTAAGGATGGCTATCATTAAGTCAAAAACAACGGATGCAGGCACAGGTGCAGAGAAAAGGGAACACTTCTACACTGTTATTGGGAGTGCAATCTAGTTCAGCCTCCATGGAAAGCAGTGTGGCAATTCCTAAAAGAACTAAAAACTGACTTTCCACATGATCCAGCAATCCCTTTTTTGGGAGTATACCCAGAGGAAGAAAAATCATTCTAAAAAAGACACCTGCACATGTGTGTTTATTACTGTACTATTCACAATAGCAAAAACTAAACCAACCTTACTGCCCATCAAAGGTGGACTGAATAAAGAAAATGTGGTACATATACATGATGGAGTACACAGCCATAAAGAAGAACAAAATCATCGACTTCACAGCAAATTGGACAGAGCTGGAGACCATCACACTAAGTGAACTATCACGGAAACAAAGAACTGAATACCACATGTTCTCACTCATAAGTAGGCCCTGAACAGTAATCACATCAGCACAAGGGAGGGATTGGCAATCACTCGGCACTACTAGTGGAGAGAGGGAGAGAGGACGATGGAGGGAAATGAAAACGCAAAGGGTTCCTGGTCCACCACCACGGGGAGGGACGGACACCTAGAAGCCCAAACTGTACCTGCATGCAGCCCACTTATATAGTTAATACTTACTTGTATCCCACGACTCTGCAATAAAATAAAAATAAAAAATAAAAAAGGAAATTAAGTTATCCCTCTGTAAACAATATAATTCTATACCTAGAAAACCCTGGAGAGTCCATCAAGAACCTCCTCACACTGATAAATGACTTTCCAGTAAAGTCCCAGGATACAAAATGGACACACAAAAGACATTATATACACCAACAAAAAGCAGGCTGAGAACCAAAATAAAAAATACAATTCCATTCATAATAGCCATAAAAAAATAAAATACTTTGGCATCCACCTAACCAAAGAAGTGACAGACCTTTACAATGAGAACTACCAAACACTGTTCAAAGAAGTCATGGATGATACAAACAAATGGAAAAGCATCCTATTTTCATGGATTGGGAGAATCAACATTGTCAAGATATCCACCCAACCCAAGGCATTATACAGATTCAATGAAATTCCTTTCAAATTACCAACATCATTTTTCACAGACCTAGAAAAGACAGTACAAGAATTCAAATAGAAGCAAAAAAGAACACAAATACCATAAGCAATCCTCAGCAACAGGAACAAGTCCAGACATATCACACTTACAGACTTTGTATTATGAGCCTACACTAACCAGGGCAGCATGATACTAGTACAGGAATAGGCACATAGACCAATGAAACAGGACGAAGATTCTGAAAATAAAACACGGCCTCTCAACCAACTCATCTTCAACAAAACCATCAAAGCCAAGAGTGGTGACTCATGCCTGAAAATCCAGTGCTTTGGGAGGTGAAGGCCAGAGGATTGCCTGAGTCCAGGGGTTTGAGACCAGCCTGGGCAACTTGGAGAGACCTCATCTCTACAATAAATCAAAAAATTAGCCAGGTGTGGTGGCACATGCCTATTGTTCCAGCTACTTGGAAGACTGAGGTGGAAGGATACCCTGAGCCCAGTGGACCGAGGCTGCAGTGGTTATGAGCATGCCACTGCACTCCAGCCTGGGCAACAAAGTAAGATTCCTACTCAAAACAAAAACAAAAGCAAAACCATCAATAACAAATATTGGGGAAAGGAAACCATATTTAGCAAATGGTGCTTGGGAAACTGGCTAACCACATGCAGAAGAATAAAACTGGACCCATACTATCACCATATAAAAAATTAACTCAAAATGGACCAAGGACTTAAATGTAAAACCTCAGACTATAAGGATCTTAGAAGAAAACAGGAAACACCCTTCTGGACATCGGAATAGACTTAAAAGCACATGTAACAAAAGCTAAGATAGACAGGTGGGCCCTTATCAAACTGAATGATTTTTGTACAACAAAAGAAACCATCAAGAAAGTAAAGAGACAGCCTACAGAATGGGAAGAAAATATCTGCAAGTTATGCATCTGACAAAAGCCTAGTATTCAGGATCTACAAGGAACTCTAACCAAATCGAAAGAGAAAAAAACAAAAATCCATTTTTAAAAGTAGGCAAAGGACATGAACAGACACTTCTCAAAGGATAACATACAAGCAGCTAACAAGCACATGAAAAATGCTCAGTCTCACTAATCCTCAGAGAAATGCAAATAAAAACTCCAATGAGATACCACCTAACACTGGTAATAATGACTATCATTAATGAGTCATAAAACAAAAGGTGCTAGCAAGGCTGCTGAGAAAAGGGGACTCTTCTACACTGTTGATGGGAAAGTAAGCTTTCTCTATGGAAAGCAGTGTGGCAATTTCTCACATAACTAAAAATTCAGCTTCCTTATGATCCAGCAATCCTTCTTCTGGGAATATACCCAGAGGAACATAAATCTCTCTGCCAAAAATACATCTGCACACACATATTTATTATAGTACTAGTCTCAATAGCAAAATCATGGAACCAACCCAGATGCCTATAGAAAGTGGACTGGATAAAGAAAATGTGGTACATATACATGATGGAATATTATGCAGCCATAAAGAAGTCACAAAATCATGGCCTTCACAGCAACTTGGATGCAGCTGGAGGCGAGCATATTAAATGAACTATCACAGAAACAAAGAACTGAATACTGCATGTCCTCACTCATAAGCAGGCCCTGATAACTGGTCACAGTAGCTCAAGAATGGAATTGGCAAATGCTGGACACTGCTGGGGGGAAGGGAGGAGGAAGGGAGCATGTGACAACACACTTGGAAGAGAGGAGCAGCTAGAAGCCAAAACTTCACCTACTTATATAAGAAATCCCACATGTATCACACAACTCTAAAAAAAAGAGAAAAGAAAAAGAAAATGAATGTGATACGATCCTGGGAGGTACTTTTGGAGATTTAATCCAGCCCTGGGAGGTTAACAAGGCATGCAATGATAGAGCAAAAAGACATTACATACCCTGGGCATGGTGGTACACGCCTGAAGTTCCAGGTACCCAGGAGGCTGAAGTGGGAGAATCCCTTGACCCTAGAAGTTAGAGGCCAGCCTGGAAACAGAGCAAGACTCTGACCCCAAAAAGAAAAGAAAAGAAAGCAAAATGCATCATTAAGAACAAATTTGCTGTTATCAAAGGCCATGCCCAAGAAGGTGTGTTACTTGACATGAAGTGCCTTCAAAGTCCTTGGGTTAGAGGCAGGGAGAAATTATTTGATATCCTTTATCAAGTTTTACTTACTACTCCCCTGATTCTCAGGGGAGTTATGCAGTGGCTCTCTTCAGATCCCTCTTGGGAAGATGCCAGTTTCCCACACTGATCACCAACACACCAAAGATGTCTAAGTTGGCTCTAGTCTCTGCTCAAGTGGGCCTATAAAAACCCATATTGAAAAATGAGAAGGGGGTGTATTGGTTTGGCAAACAAGTCAACAATAGCGCCAGGGCTGATTCACTCCATTCCAAATTTTGTTCTTGAGACAAATCTTCCAACCTTGAGGACTCCAGATCTCTCACTCCTTTATCTCCAGGCCAACTCACTGTTTCCCTCACCATCCATACTCCCCAGAGTCCTCAGGTTCTTATCTCCTCTTTGAGAGTAGAGAAGCCAAATTTGTTGGACACTAGGTCCTTGAGGTATTCATACATTTGTTTATACTTTGGTGTAGGCTCTTGATGGAAAAAAATGGCCTTTGAGGTACTATTGAAAAACTAAGAATATGAAAATACACAGATAACACAAAGGATAGTGCTTGGAGAGGCAAACCTCCCCAAAGCTGTGTGGAATAGGATAGAATTTGGTCTTCATTTATGTTTTTTATATTCCTGAAATCATCTGGTGGTACAGAGATTACAGAAAGACAGTGACCTGATTAATTACTAACTTCTTCAAGACCTGGGTGAGAAAAAGGCCTATTGTTTGCCTTGAAACCCGCCAGAGCCCTCAGATGCTAGCTGATCTGGCTTCAAGGCATTATCAAGTAGACATGTTGGAGGGTAACTAGGAGTGAGACAGTAACACTACCTGGGAGGTGGTGTGTTTGAAGAGATGCTGTGTTTTTCTATCAAATCTCTAGGATGAAAATGAGGGGGTCACTTGACCATTTCCTGCTACACTGTCTGTGACTTACTTTGAAATACTTGAACATAAATAATGTGAAATATATACATATATGTAAATGAGTTTTAAACTCCACCAGTAAAGGTGTTAAATCTAAGTTTGACACTGTCCAACCAAAAAGACATACTCCAGGTGAGATACTCAGGCACTTCCAC
The DNA here is from genome assembly GCA_963574415.1 of Tarsius wallacei. NCBI lineage: Eukaryota > Metazoa > Chordata > Mammalia > Primates > Tarsiidae > Tarsius > Tarsius wallacei. Next base: position 3,502 of record CAUYQG010143466.1, on the reverse strand, counting down.
CATCAGACAAAAGGCTTGGTCTCTTCCTTATGCATGCCATACACATGAGTGAGTTTATATAAAAATAGTTTTATAGTTCTTTCTTTCTTCCTGCCAGCCTTTCTGCTTATGCTTTTTTTTCCCCTTTGGCTCAACAGTTAAATTACAAACACTGGCTGGTGCCAGCAAGACACCAGTAAAGATAATGATTCTCAAAAGACATTGATCAACTTTGATTTTATTTTACACAAGCAGTTATACCATGAATCCCTACCTCAAGAAATGCAGACAGTAGAAGATGATCAAACTTGAAGTTGACTTGGTGAGCAACGAAAAAATTAATTACTAGAGAAGTTCCCACTTTTCTGAGACAACTGATAAAAGCTTGCCTGTTTCCTTGTTTGGACAGCAGCTTGGTCATCTCTTTGGCCAAGGCTGTCTCCCTTTTGCTCAACCAGAAGCCCCAGGAAAGCCTTGCCTGTTTTTGTTGTTGTTGTTGTTGTTGTTTAGTTGAAGTCTCACTCTGTTGCTCAGGCTGGAGTGCAGTGGTATGCTCACGGCCAACCCAGCATCAACCTGCTGGGCTCAGATGATCCTTCTGCCTCAGCTGGAACTACAGGCGAGCACTACCACTCCTGACTAATTTTTTTATTTATTGTAGAGATGAGATCTTGCCAAGTTGCCCAGGCAGTTCTCAAACCCATGGGCTCAGGCACTGTTTGCTTTTTAACTTTGGCTCAGTTGTGTTTCTGTTGTTTCTGTGCTGAAACAGCCCATTTGTTTGTAACACCATCCACTCTCTATTCAGGGCTCAGGACCTGTGAGGACCCTGAGATTCTTCTGTAGTAAGGACTGTAGGTTTTTGTGTTTGCAGTGAAGGCTAGTGGGTATCTTCTGCTTACCTTTTCCCTGCAACAGGAAATCCCCCCTGACTCCAGGCAGACCTTATCTGGACAGGGGAGACAAGACTGCAGTGAGACAGGGCTGCAAGCTACAAAATATTGAGAATAAATTGGACATATCTATGTTTCTGCATTCAGATCTCTTTGCAAGTATCTCTAAAGATCTTCCACTTACAAGAACCAGAACTGAAGGGTATGGACAAATGTACTCCAATTAGCAAATCCAAATGAAGAGCTTTGGTTTCATGTCGAAAGACTAGAAAATAACATGCACAAGATTGTAAATGGAAATATTCTATTTAAAATAGATGTGATAGGATCCTGAGAGGTACTTTCAAGATTCAGTACAGCCCTGGGAAGTTAATAAGCCAGGCAATGATAGATCAAAGAAAATGTTACTTACCCTGGGCATGGTGGGTAGGGATTAGGGTTAGAGTTAGGGGTTAGGAGTAGGGTTGGGGGACGGGTGCCTTCATGCTGCCTTCCTGGACTTTCAATTGGCACAGGTGCATCTCCACTCCTTTGTTTCACTCCAGCACTCTGCCTTCAACATTCCAGTCAAATCTTAGATGTTTATTTATTGTCTTGGTCCTTTCTTGCTGGAGGAAAACAGGCAAACAGGCAAGGCTTTATTGAGGCGTCTGCTTGACCAAAGAGATGACCAAGCTGTTCTCTGAACAAAGAAATGGGCTAGCTTTTATCAGACATCTCAGAAAAGTGAGGACATCTCTGGTAATTTTTCCATTGCTCACCAAATCAACTCCAAATTTGATAATCATCTGCTGTCTGCATTTCTTGAGGGAGGAGATTCATGCTGCAACTGCTTGTGTAAGATACATTAAAGTTGGTCAACTCCTTTCAGGAACCATTATTGTTCTTGGTGCCTTGCTGGCACCAGCTGGTGTTCATATCCTGGCTTTGTAGTTAATTACTGAGACAAAGAAAAAAAGAAAAGACAGACAGAAAGACCAATAGGAAAGAAAGACCTACAAAACTATTTTATATAAATGCACAAAGGTGTATGGTATACACAAACAAGAATCCAAGCCTTTTGTCTGATTATGGAAGTCTCTGACTATCTCACTGGGAATTTACACAGGTACATTGCCTTGGATTAGTAGACCAAAGTGTTCACTCTCCATCCTCCCACTCCCGTAAGCCAAGATGCTGCAGCACAGCAGCATCTTGAGAACAGAGCCACCACTGGAGTGTGCCTTCCTCAGGGAGCCAGAAGCCACTGCCCCTTTCTAGCACTGGGGTTCTGTCTTCATTCTCCAAGCCCACAGGTATAGCTGAATGCCACAAACCTGGCTCTGCAGATCCTGGACCCAGGATCAGCTGTAACTTGAGTCCTACACAGCAGGTAAGCCAACCCCTGCTGCCATAATTTCAGCTGGAGGAACAGGCTGGCAGTCTGTGAGTTGGTCAAACCACTGTGCGCCTCCCCAAAGCAGGAAAGGGCCCTGAGCCTCCAAGCAACTGATATGCCACTGGGACAGAGTGACTATCCACCCACATTCAGGAACTGAGAAACAACTCCACAGAACACACACGCATACACACAGACACACACACACACACACACACACACACACACACACAGAGTCATGCCCTTGTGGTCTGCTCAATGGACTGCACCTACAATCAGTCCCACAAGTCACCTCTGGTAGGCATGATCCCAATACAAACCAAGCCTTGCACCTGCATAAGGAGCTCCCCTATGAACCACCCCCAGCAGCATGCCCCCAGGACTGCTAAACAACCATGCAGCCAAGTCATAGGCAGGAGTTACAGCCCCATGGCCCAGCCCCAGCAAGTCAGATATCCAGATGACTCAACATGTACATGCATGAATCCCTGACTTGTGAAACAGCTCAATGAGCCCAGCTCCAGCAAAGCTGCACCATTCACTACTGCCACAAACACTCTCAGCCTAGGCCACTGACACTTTCAAGTGTCACTAGTGTAAATTACAGCTGAAGAAACTACATAGAGACAACACTATCATATCCACTGAGAACCAAGGCCGATGTATCTCACTGAATCAACACCTCAACACCCATTCATATAAACATATCTTTCCTTACAAACCAGTGTCATAAAATTGGAATGACATTCCCACATTTCTACAAAACATGTAGAAATCAATGTATGAAAAAGCAAAGAAATGTGCACCTTCAAAAGAAAACAATAATTATCCAGAATTGTCCATGTGCTGATGAAAAAAAGTGTATTCTGTAACTGTTGGGAAAAATGTCCTACAAATGTATGTTGGGTCTATTTGGTCTGAGATGCAATTCAAATTCAATATTTCTCGTTGATTTTTTTGTCTAGGTGATCTTCCCAGTGCTCAGAGTGAGGTGAGAAGTTTCCAACTATTGAGCTACGTCTCTCATTTCAGATCTACTAATACTTTATATATCTATGAGTTCCAGCATTGGGTGTGTGTGTGTGTGTGTGTGTGTGTGTGTGTGTATTTATTTATTTATTTATTTATTTATAATTATTATATCCCCTTGATGAATGGATCACTTTATTTATGGCCCTTTTTTCTCTTTTTATAGCTTTTGACTTGAAGGCTGTAGCTACTCCTTCTCACTTTTGTTTTTTATTTGTGTGGA